>CM035804.1:5534124-5539124 GCA_020466265.1 Siphamia tubifer | reverse complement strand
AACGCAGCATCTAAACCAGGGGTCCACAACCTGTAACACCCAAAGACACATTTGAACTTGGTTTCCATGGAAACAAAAACACTGCGAGCCACTCATCATCTTTAAAACTCTCAGCCAATGTGTCCCAAACCTTAGTGTTTTTGTTTGGATGTTTCCGGAGCTTCCACTTTAACTTTATTTCCTCTCTTGCTCCCTCTATACCGTAGATACTGACCACGATGGACGACACCTTCACCTACATTCACTTAATAAAGTGTATTTAACAGGTTATTTTAATGTTTATCACAAATGACCCGACCGACCGTAACCACAATATCATTAATAAATTTTTCAATGACCTGTAACTGCAGGTGTCGGCCCACGCATGACTGTTACCAGTGCTGGGGGAGTTACTTTGAAAAAGTAATTAATTACAATTACTAGTTACTTCCCCAAAAAAGTAATTGTGTTACTGTGTTACTCCACTAGCAAAGTAATCAGTTACCAGGAAAAGTATTTTTGTTACTTTTTTTTTTTTGCTTAAAAATGTCAAAGATATTGATCCTTGTTCTGTGATGTTACTGTGGATGAGATTTAAGATGCTTCCTTAAAAACACGATCGTAGATCATTATGACCTATTATCAATGGTAAGAGTTAAATAAACCATGTTATCACAGGGCTGTGAACCACAGATCTCCAGCCAAAAGTAAAATAACAGACTAAAATAACAAACACAAAACATGCTACCATGGTGAGGGTAAATAAAATAATAACACGTCCTTAACAAAAGCCCCCCAGGCTGACAAAGCTGCGGCAGGACACCCCTGTCCTCACAGCGGACATGTCTTCAGCCTTGTTTACTGTCAGGTGATGGTCCACCTGTGAAAAGAGGCGTGGCAGGAATGAGAGACACCCGACACCTAACACCCCACCTGTCCACCTTCTTAACAAACCATGATCCATTTAGTTGTGGTGTATGTTAGTGCAGTTCTACAGTGAACTGAATGTCAGCACCGACGGTGTTGACTAAACTACTAGTTGTTTGTACCCGGGGCAACACTTCATCAGACGCGTCACAGTATTTCCAGAGTGACGGTAACGGCGATACAGTTATGGATAAAGTAATTAACTAATTACTCCGTTAGTCTAAATGTGGCTGTTAGTAACGCTGTAATAATCAGCGCTGACTCTTACCTACACACAATCCACTTTGTATTAACTAGTTTTGCACCAATCGATCGGTTGTCGATCATAATCAGCCAATATTACCTAAAAATAGCTATAGGTAGATAGGTGATCAGTAAAATATACCGATCAAAAAGCTGATCACGAAACGTAAATTACTAGCTGCCATTTTCAAACTGTCAAACACGCTCCAGAACAGGTGCATCTGGTCTGGACTGTTTCTGTGCTTTTTAAAATCTAGCTAATTAATTAATAGTAGAAGTTTGGGACCATTTTACGCTGCATAAGGCAGACGACAGGGTGTCCACAGCTAAATAGCATTAGCATCCGAACACTTCAACTTCACTTTGTCAAAACAGACTCGGAGCTTCTATGTTTTGCTAACTGCGGAGTACTAGCATCTGTTTGCATGTAGCCTCACATGTAATTATTTTTAGCAAATGTACTAAGGAAGTGTAATTATTCTGCTGAAATGAAATGAAAACACTTCAGTCTTTTCACTGAAGGAATTTTAAACGTTCATACCTAGATGAAAGGTATGGACGTTTAAAATTCCTTCAGTGATCAGCAAGCGGCAGATCAAATTTTTTGGTGATCAGTATCGGTGATTGGCCCAAAAAAATGCTGATCAGTGCATCACTAGTATTAACCATTTGTTACCTGTTTATTAATGTATTATACACAATTCATCATAAAGCATTCGTTCACACGACTACAAATGTTTTATTCCTAGAAAAGAAAAACAGTTTATGATAAAGTGTGTATGAACAAACATTAACAAATAGGTAATAAATGGTTAATATGCAGTGAATGTGTATGTTTTATAAAGTGTTACCCAGATATAAATATATAAATATAAAGAGTATAAAGTACAGATACTTATATAAATAAGAGTATAAAGTACAGATATTTATATAAATATAAGGAATATAAAGTACAGATATTTATGAATAAATGTAGGGAGTATAAAGTAAAACATTTCCAGAAAAATAAATACTCCATCATAGTACAGATACCTAAAATGTATACTTCCGTGCAGTAATGAAGTACTTTTACTCACATCCCTTCACAGTGGGTGTGGTCAGCATTGACTTTTAATTGCCTCTTTTTTTTTTTTTTTTTTTTAAACCAAACACATCTGTGCCTTCGCTTGATCCAAATATATATCAGCCTGGACGTGGACACAGAATTTATGAATGAGGATGTGACTGAAAGACCACGCCCCCCCAGCCCCGCCCCCTTTTCCCCCAATGAAGAAACACATGTGAGGAGGCCTGTGGTGAACACTCTACAGCCGTGTGGATTTCTATTTACAACACTGTGAAGAGTGCACAAAACAAAAAGCTGCTCTGGATATTTGTTGGAAACATCCTGTGCCTTTGATGGAAGAAGTGTTGTGTTTTTGGAGCGTCGGGTCCCATGGACACCAGTTACTGGGGTCAGTGTTTCCTGTGAGGACACAAAGGCAGGCAGCTTCTCCTCATTTGTTTCCATATCAAATTCTCTTTCTTTTATTTTTTCATTCCCCTCATTAACTGAAATTACAATATTTTACATTAAAGTAAAAAAAAATGTGCATTTTTCTTTTCAGTGACATTTCTATAGAGACATGTTTGGGACAAAGTGAGTCGTATTGACAGTAAAGTAATGTGTGGATATACATGTGTCTGTGGTTGGAGTTAAACATAAAATATATATTTGCAGAAGCTACGAGTCCATTTGTTCTGATAATGTGTTGTGTGTTTGATATTTGTCAGAATACGAATCAAAAAGTTACCAGTACACTGTCTTCAGTGGTCAAAGTGGTCAAACATGTCATTTTACTGAACATTTAGGTCATTTTAAACAATGTTTTTGTTCATTTTACTGTTCATTTCTTTTTTTCCATTTTGTTGAATATTTTGGTCATTTTTGTTTATTTGTTCATTTTACTTAATAGTTTTTCATTTTTGTCCATTTTATTTAATATTTTGGTCATTTTACTGAATATTTTGTTAAATTTTTGTACATTTTATACAATTTTTGGGTCATGTTATTTTTGTAATGTCCGCGAAGGACTATTAAAACTGCATGGTTCTGTTATTATTATTATTATTATTATTATTATTATTATTATTATTATTCTGTCACTGCTTTATCCCCAATGTTTCACCCTTTGAACGTTTAAAAAAAGGGAATTTTATTTGACCCCACATTCAAGGCCCGCAAAAAATTTGATATTCTGAAAAGAAAATCTTGTAAAACGCCTCAGCCGCGCCCTCTCTAAAATCTAAAGACATTACGCGGATGGGAGAGACCCTCAAATGTTTTTCGCCGTACAAACATGAAACTTGGTTCACATATAGCGCATGGTAGGACAAGTAAAAAGTTACATTATGGCCCCGCCCTAAACCCAACAGGAAAGTCGTCCATATTGGATGGAAGTGTGACCCTCTAAAATACCACCCCTCGTACAAAAAATATGATCTCAACGTGTGTACATCAGATTTACACCAAACTTGGTGGAAGTCACCTACAGACGTGTGGGATCAAAAGTTATTTTGCCAAAGTTGATCAAATGTTGGGTGTGGCTGTGATGACCTCACAACCAAGCGTCCATTTTTAGACACATATTAGTGTGTGTATCTCACACACACAGTGTCAGAATGAGTTGAACCCAATGTAACATTTGTGCAGAATAACAACATGAACACAATGATATGGGACTTGTATCGTTAGATTGCAAAATGGCTCTTTGAATGGGAGTGAAAAAACGTCCTCCCGCTGTCGGCTGGTCTCCATAGTCGCAAGGGACGCGAGGGCCTATAATACTGCCCGTTATACTTAATATTCAATAACAAATGCACAAAATATTCAGTAAAATTAACAAAAATATTCAGTAAAATTAACAGGGATTACCAAAATATTCAATAAAATGGATGAAAATGAAAAAAAAATTAAGTAAAATGAACAAAAATTACCAAAATATTCAATAAAATTAACAAAAATGAAAAAAGTAAAATTAACAAAAATGACCAAAATATTCAATAAAATTAACAAAAGTTGTAAAATGACATATTTTTGTCCACTTCCTTCCATCTGAGAAATGAATATTTGTACTAAAGACGATGTACTGGTAACTTTTCATTTCACAAATGTACCGTTTGTATTTTGACAAATATCAAACACTCAACACATTATCAGTACAAATGGACTCATTTAAGTGTCTGCAAATATTTATTTTCTGTTCAACTACACATGTGTATCCTGAATATGAAGACATTACTTTACTGTGAATATGACTCATTTTGTCCCAAAAATATCTTCATATTTATCCTTTATGTGACAATCCGCCAAAGCGTCATAAATATTTAATATGTTTTGATAAGACGTGTTTTTATTGAAAGAATCTGTGGGATGAATCATTTTCAACATCTCTGGACTCTTGGCATTACTGTAAATCAACAATATTGTTTAGTTTGTGTCTATTTAAACATATATAAGCTACTGGAACTGTTTAAAGTTACAGTCAAATACTTCAGAAAACACATTAATTTTGCCAAAAAGAGAAAAAAAGTGCAATTCATTTTCACTGTGTTTGATTATTTATGGATATTTCTTCCCTGAGGATATTTTCTGCAGTGACACATAATCACCTTTGTGGTGTTATTAATAAAAGGACATGAAAACATTCTGTTGGTTACATATCGATGACCACTGTTAAAGTTTTTATTTGATATATTTACATCCTGTAAATACTGTGTTTTCCACACTATAAGGCGCACTGGACTATAAGGTGCATTAAGTGAAGTCTCAAAATTATCAGAAAAAAGTCTAAATTCCAAGTCACTAAGCA
>CM035804.1:5528721-5534024 GCA_020466265.1 Siphamia tubifer | reverse complement strand
ATAAAAAGTCAAAATTATAAGATAAAAAGTCAAAATTATAAGATAAAAAGTCAAAATTATAAGATAAAAGTCTAAATTATAAGATAAAAAGTCTAAATTATAAGATAAAAAGTCAAAGTTATCAGAAAAAAAGTAAATTATAAGATAAAAAGTCTAAATTATAAGATAAAAAGTCTAAATTATTAGATAAAAAGTCAAAATTATAAGATAAAAAGTCTAAATTATTAGATAAAAAGTCAAAATTATAAGATAAAAAGTCAAAATTATAAGATAAAAAGTCTAAATTATAAGATAAAAAGTCTAAATTATTAGATAAAAAGTCAAAATTATTAGATAAAAAGTCAAAATATTAGATAAAAAGTCAAAATTTATTAGATAAAAAGTCAAAATTATAAGATAAAAAGTCAAAATTATGAGATAAAAAGTCAAAATTATAAGATAAAAAGTCAAAATTATAAGATAAAAAGTCAAAATTATCAGATAAAAAGTCAAAATTATTAGATAAAAAGTCAAAATTATTAGATAAAAAGTCAAAATTATAAGATAAAAAGTCAAAATTATTAGATAAAAAGTCTAAATTATAAGATAAAAAGTCTAAATTATTAGATAAAAGTCTAAATTATAAGATAAAAAGTCAAAATTATAAGATAAAAAGTCAAAATTATAAGATAAAAAGTCAAAATTATAAGATAAAAAGTCAAAATTATTAGATATAAAGTCAAAATTATTAGATAAAAAGTCAAAATTGTGAGATAAAAAAGTCAAAATTATTAGATAAAAAGTCTAAATTATTAGATAAAAAGTCAAAATTATAAGATAAAAAGTCTAAATTATAAGATAAAAAGTCTAAATTATAAGATAAAAAGTCAAAATTATAAGATAAAAAGTCAAAATTATTAGATAAAAAGTCAAAATTATAAGATAAAAAGTCTAAATTATAAGATAAAAAGTCTAAATTATTAGATAAAAAGTCAAAATTATAAGATAAAAAGTCAAAATTATAAGATAAAAAGTCAAAATTATGAGATAAAAAGTCAAAATTATTAGATAAAAAGTCAAAATTACAAGATAAAAAGTCAAAATTATAAGATAAAAAGTCTAAATTATAAGATAAAAAGTCAAAATTATAAGATAAAAAGTCAAAATTACAGTGGTATGAAAAAGTATCTGAACCTTTTGGAATTTCTCACATTTCTGCATAAAATCACCATCAAATGTGATCTGATCTTTGTCAAAATCACACAGATGGAAAAACAGTGTCTGCTTTAACTAAACCCCCCCAAACATTTATAGGTTTTCATATTTTAATGAGGATAGCATGCAAACAATGACAGAAGGGGGAGGAATAAGTAAATGAACCATCACAGTTAATATTTTGTGGCCCCCCCTTAGGCAGCAATAACTTCAACCAGACGCTTCCTGTAGCTGCAGATCAGTCTGGCACATCGATCAGGACTAATCTTGGCCCATTCTTCTTTACAAAACTGCTGTAGTTCAGTCAGATTCCTGGGATGTCTGGCATGAATCGCCGTCTTGAGGTCATGCCACAGCATCTCAATGGGGTTCAAGTCTGGACTTTGACTTGGCCACTCCAGAACGTGTATTTTTGTTCTTCTGAAACCATTCTGAAGTTGATTTACTTCTGTGTTTTGGATCATTATCTTGTTGCAGCATTCATCCTCTTTTAGCTTCAACTGTCTGACAGACGGCCTCAGGTTTTCCTGCAAAACATCCTGATAAACTTTTTGAATTCATTTTTTCCATTAATGATTGCAAGTTGTCCAGGCCCTGAGGCAGCAAAACAGCCCCAAACATGATGCACCCTCCACCATGCTTCACGGTGGGGATGAGGTGTTGATGTTGGTGAGCTGTTCCATTTTTCCTCCACACATGGCGTTGTGTGTTCCTCCCAAACAATTCAACTTTGGTTTCATCAGTCCACAAAATATTTTGCCAAAACTTCTGTGGAGTGTCCAAGTGCCTTTTTGCGAACATTAAACGAGCAACAATGTTTTTTTTAGACAGCAGTGGCTTCCTCCGTGGAGTCCTCCCATGAACACCATTCTTGGCCATTGTTTTACATATGGTTGATGTGTGCACAGAGATATTGGACTGTGCCAGTGATCTCTGTAAGTCTTTAGCAGACACTCTAGGGTTCTTTTACCTCTCTGAGTATTCTGCGCTGAGCTCTTGGTGTCATCTTTGGTGGACGGCCACTCCTTGGGAGAGAAGCAACAGTGCCAAACTCTCTCCATTTGTAGACAACTTCTCTGACTGTCGATTGATGAACATCCAGACTTTTAGAGATGGTTTTTGTATCCTTTCCCAGCTTTATACAAATCAACAATTCTTGATCGGCGGTCTTCAGACAGCTCTTTTGAGCGAGCCATGGTGCACATCAGACAATGCTTCTCATCAAGACAATTCTTACCAGGTGTGTGTTTTATAGTGGGCAGGGCAGCTTTAAGCCACTCATCAGTGATTGGGCACACACCTGACTTAAATTGTTTGGTAAAAATTGGTTTAAATTGCTCTTTAAGTCTCCGTAGGCAGAGGGTTCAGTTACTTATTCCTCCCCCTTCTGTCATTGTTTGCATGCTATCCTCATTAAAATATGAAAACCTATAAATGTTTGGGTGGTTTTAGTTAAAGCAGACACTGTTTTTTTAATCTGTGTGATTTTGACAAAGATCAGATCACATTTGATGGTGATTTTATGCAGAAATGTGAGAAATTCCAAAAGGTTCAGATACTTTTTCATACCACTGTATAAGATAAAAAGTCTAAATTATTAGATAAAAAGTCAAAATTATAAGATAAAAAGTCTAAATTATGAGATAAAAAGTCAAAATTATAAGATAAAAAGTCAAAATTATGAGATAAAAAGTCAAAATTATAAGACAAAAAGTCTAAATTATTAGATAAAAAAGTCAAAATTATAAGATAAAAAGTCAAAATTATAAGATAAAAAGTCAAAATTATAAGATAAAAAGTCAAAATTATAAGATAAAAAGTCAAAATTATTAGATAAAAAGTCAAAATTGTGAGATAAAAAAGTCAAAATTATAAGATAAAAAGTCAAAATTATAAGATAAAAGTCTAAATTATAAGATAAAAAGTCTAAATATTAGATAAAAAGTCAAAATTGTGAGATAAAAAGTCAAAATTATTAGATAAAAAGTCTAAATTATTAGATAAAAAGTCAAAATTATAAGATAAAAAGTCTAAATTATAAGATAAAAAGTCTAAATTATAAGATAAAAAGTCAAAATTATAAGATAAAAAGTCAAAATTATTAGATAAAAAGTCAAAATTATAAGATAAAAACTCAAAATTATTAGATAAAAAGTCAAAATTATAAGATAAAAAGTCAAAATTATAAGATAAAAAGTCAAAATTATAAGATAAAAAGTCAAAATTATAAGATAAAAAGTTCAAAATTATAAGATAAAAAGTCAAATTATAAGATAAAAAGTCTAAATTATAAGATAAAAAGTCAAAATTATAAGATAAAAAGTCAAAATTATTAGATAAAAAGTCAAAATTATAAGATAAAAAGTCAAAATTATTAGATAAAAAGTCAAAATTATAAGATAAAAAGTCTAAATTATAAGATAAAAAGTCAAAATTATAAGATAAAAAGTCAAAATTATTAGATAAAAAGTCAAAATTATAAGATAAAAAGTCAAAATTATTAGATAAAAAGTCAAAATTATCAGATAAAAAGTCAAAATTATAAGATAAAAAGTCAAAATTATGAGATTAAAAAGTCAAAATTATCAGATAAAAAGTCAAAATTATAAGATAAAAAGTCAAAATTATAAGATAAAAAGTCAAAATTATAAGATAAAAAGTCAAAATTATAAGATAAAAAGTCAAAATTATAAGATAAAAAGTCAAAATTATAAGATAAAAAGTCAAAATTATTAGATAAAAAGTCAAAATTATTAGATAAAAAGTCAAAATTATAAGATAAAAAGTCAAAATTATAAGATAAAAAGTCAAAATTATTAGATAAAAAGTCAAAATTATAAGATAAAAAGTCAAAATTATAAGATAAAAAGTCAAAATTATTAGATAAAAAGTCAAAATTATAAGATAAAAAGTCAAAATTATAAGATAAAAAGTCAAAATTCCAAGTCACTAAACACAACCAGAATCATGAACCAAGCAGAAGCAAAAACGTACAAACTCCCAAAACAACTGCAAGAGAGAAATGCAGACGTTGTAGCGTCGTAACTCTGCTGCAGATTAAGGTCGAGGGTTTAAAAAAGACGAAGACGAAGCTTTTCACACTAATCTGTGAAATTAATTAGTATTCAGAGAATGTTCCAACCTTCAGTTACTATGACAACCTGTTTCGAGCCAATAATGGGATAGTTCTGACCTTTCTGCTAGATGTGACCTTTGACCTTTTGCAATATTAATAATTTCTTTATATATTCAGTCCAGACCCACAGTTTGGACACTCCTTATCCTTCAAAGACTTTATGAAAATTGTAGATTGACACTGAAGACAGAAAAAGTATGAATGAACACATGAGGAATTATTTTGTGATACGTCTTCTATTGTAGTTTGTTCTTCTGCTCTGATCACTGCTTCATATTCTGTTGATGAGCTTCCAGAGGTCGTCACTTCACAGGTGTGTCCTTGTTGAGCTGCATTTTTTAATAAATGTTTCCTCATTATATAATCATTTCTTCCATTTGTCAGCAGCAGGTGTTTGGGTGGTGCGACTGTTTGGGAAACATTTTAAACGTTTTAATTAGACATATTAGACAAAGACAATTAGAAATTATGGATATATTTTGGAAATATAAATGTTGTTTGTTTAACCTTTTTGAGTCAATGTCATATTTGTTTAAAATGAATGTTAGTGGATAAATGATGTGGTCACAGGCAGAAGACACTTCCATTGTTTAAACATGGGGTTGGGTCCATCAGGTGGGTCCACAGCTGATAGTCCTACTGAAGACTGTTAGCATTTATATTATAGCCAGAAAAAACAGTGGTCATCAGAACTGTAAGAAATGAAGGTCAGTCACTCTGAAAAATAGTGGAAACTTTGAAAGTGTCCCCAAGTGAAGTCACAACTAAGAAACTGGCCCACATGAGGACCGCCCCAGGAAAGGAAGACCTAGAGTCCCCTCTGGTCCAGAGGGTTAGTCGATGTGAGTGACCGCCTCAGTGGCACACACACATCTGTAGAACATCTGTCAACAGCAGACTGTATGAACCACGCCTTTATGGTAGAACAGCAGTGAGGAGACCCCTGCTGAGGACAGACGACAGTAGAAGACAC
>CM035804.1:5468721-5523721 GCA_020466265.1 Siphamia tubifer | reverse complement strand
TATTTTAAAGAATAAGTACCGCATTTTCCACAATATAAGAAGCATTAAGTGAAGTTAAAATGATGAAATAAGTCTAAATTATGAGATGAAAAGCCAAATGTATTAAACAATACTGCATGTTTGACAGCCCTGTTTTATTGAAATTATGAAAAAAAAATGTAAATTATGAAATAAAGTCAAAATTATGAAAAAAAGTTCAAATTATGAAAAAAGTCACAATTATGAAATATAAAGTCAAAATCAAAAGTTTGGATTTAATAAATCAGACACTAATTTTACAGCACTTTTTCTTACCAAAATGTTTTGCCCATGTCAGGGGGTACTTGTTTCTAAGGGGGAACATCACTGAAAAAAGTTTGAGAACCGCTGCCATTTCAATATTTGACCACGTATGACGTCACTCTGACGTTATGTGACGTCGCACAACGACTAAATGTCACATGTTAGATCTAATGTTAAATATGAAGCACAAGATATTGTGTGATTTAACTAAATATGTCAATAACCTGCTTTAAGGTAAAGGTCATACATTTACCAAATATACCATTGGTGCGACGTCATATGACATCTTTACGTGACGTCATGGGGCCTATGGGTGTTATCTCATCTGAGGTCAGAAGGTCAGATCTGGTCTGAACTGAGATATCACCACTGATGTGTTTGAACTGTTCACCTTCACTGTGACCTTTGACCTTTAGAGCTTAACATTTAATGGTTTCTTCCTTGACGTATTATCAATCATCTCTGAATGTTTCATCAAAATCTTGCTGACAAACAAACAAACAAACAGTAAAACATAACCTCCTTCACTGAGGTAATAATTCATTAATTAAATTGGATTTAAACTGATACATGTGTTATTAAATGTGCCATTAATTCATTAAAATACCAATTCATTTGAGGCAAAAAAACCATTTGACTAATTAATTATTTCCTGGTGCTTGTGCTGCAGTGGATCATACATTTATTTTATCTGTCAATCTCATTCGTCAAAGTCAGTGGGTGGGTTCACCTGCATTTTACTTTTTATTTCATTATTTTTTCTTTCATTTCGCTCCAGTTGTGTCTTACTTTGTTCATGTTCCTAATTATTTTGTTAGTTTATTATTTATTTTCATTCATTTTATTGATGACTTTGGCCATTTTTGTTCATTTTGTTGCTTATTTTAATTATTTTTACTGTAGAACTGCTAAGGAGTTAAAGTTAAATATCTAAAACATTTTAGGACACAGACCCTTGAGGACACCTGTCCCATACACTAGGTGACCTTTAACCTCTACATTTGTTTGGATACTTTAGGAAAATAAAATGTATTGACAACTGATACAAAGCATCTAGTGTCTGGCTCCAACACTCCCAATGGACTGGATTGGACTAGATTTACCTTGGCCCCGCCCACTGACTTTGATGGATGAGGTTGACAGATAAAATAAATTCATGATCCACTGTAACACAAGGACCAGGAAATAATTAATTAGGAAAAAAAAAAATATATAGGAAAAAAAAAAAAAAAAAAAAATATATATATATATATATATATATATGACCTCAAATGAATTGTTATTTTAATGAATTAATGACACATTTTATAACAAATTTACATGTTTAATTCATTAATGACATTTAATTAAATCTCTAATGGCTTATTTATTTATTTAATTTGAACACTTTTAGGCTGAATCCCATTTCACCCTTTACCCCTTCAAATCAATCTATACGGGGTAGGGCTATGAATTGGGACACCCCTTCAACACTCACCTACGTCATCAGTTCATTCTGCCAGTTGTTACGTAACCAAAACCCACAGCTTTAATCAGAAGTAATCAAACATGTCTGCTGCTGTCAGTGTTGGGAAAGTTCACCTTAATTAGGAACTAGTTCATAGTTCAGTTCAGTTACTCAATATGAATTAGTTCAGTTCATCGTTCATTCTTCTAAATTATCAACTAGAAGTTCATGGATCCCAAAATGAACTTTTTCGTTCTTTTTCGTTCTTTTTTTGTTATTATTGTAAACTTATTATTAACCGTTTCTGACGTTATCCTGTAGTCAGTATATCAGGGGAAAATGGCGCCCCTCCAGGGCAGAAGTAAGTACCTTACCCCAGGGTTAACTTCCCTCTGCAGGTTCTTAGAACGCAAGGAGTGGTTTCACTGAGCTTCATTTTCAATGTTTATTTCCAAGAACGGGACAACACCTGCTCCGGTCACACTGCGTACATTTAACTCTTATTCTCCACTCCCAAAAACTCTCTGCCCACCCCCACTCTCTCTCTCTCTCTGCCCCGCCCACAACTCTTCTCATTGGCTATTCCACAACATTATGTTGACAACATTAGTTCAGAATAATACAAAAATGACATCTATGATAATGCTGTGTTTTGATCCCATTTTATTCCTTATAGGACTCAATAATTACAACGTGATAAGAACGAAATATGAACTACATAAGAGCGCAGTTCAATAAATGCCAGAATAACTGCGTTCACAACTTCCCGTTCATTTGGCAAAAGTGAACGAGTCGTTCACGTTCGTCAAAAATATGATATAGTTTGTGAACGATCGTTCAATGAACGCGTTCAGGTACAACACTGGCTGCTGTAGTTCTCCTGGATATGAACATATGTTTACAAATGACTGCGTCCAATCAGAGAAGTGCTATACACCCATTACTCCATGTTAACGTAAATAGATTATTTTTTCATGTGCGTTTTATGGAGAAAATGACCATTACACATTGCAACAATGTCAAACTTTATACAATACAACAGTTATTACAACTTAAAAACTGTTAATTATAGTGAAAATACTAGATTGGAACGGCCGGAAGGACGGGGGGCGGGGTGAAGGCAGTTCTCAGGACGCTCGACGTGATTTCAACACTCTGAGATAGTTTAAAGAGGATGGTAACATTGTAAATTGTTAAATTTTACACCTTTGAAAGATGATGGCACTGTTGAAAGAAGATCTGGCAAAATCTACCCAGACCACCGAGGACGACTCTAGGTCTGAGTTTATTATTTTTTCAGTCGACCGTATAACAAAGTTAAAGATGAATGGAATGAACACAAACACTCTGTGCAATGTTCATGGAATCAAAAGCATTTACTATTTATTTATTAGTGTATAAATGACTGTATAATAGAATTCAACATAGGTTCTTAAATATAACTGAACATTGTCAAACATATTAACATAGTGTTAAAAATAAACCTGCTGTCAGTCATTGAAGCCTTATTTCACTGTCATTTTATTATTTTAATGTCACTTTGCATCACCGTGACCTTCCTCTCCATTTATTTTAGGTGGTGTACAGGAAACTGAGTAAAAAAACAGTATTGAATGAGTCAGTACTCTAATCAGGTTCAGACGAATATAATAAATAAAAACTATATTCCATCCTCGTGGTGCTTAGATTTGACAAAACACTCCACATGAAAGAAAAAAATAAAAGCACGACACCAAGAAATATGTTCAATGAAATGAACCTGGTTCATTTTTTGTCTGTGCTGCATCTGTGTCATATTTCAGGCCATAGCAACAAAATCTGCAGCTGCACAGAACGTCCACACCTTAGTCCCGCCCCCCCCTCTGTCCTAATCTAGCATCTACCATACAACATTTGTGTACTTCTTTCGTAGATGCCGCCATTTTTAAAAGGATTTGCATCGTATTCTGGGAAATTTCTCATACCCCTCCGTCTCTGGAAAACCTCCATTTGAAGCCCCTCCCCTTCCCCTTCGCCCTGCCCTCTGCATTAACCTGAATTGTGACAATGCCTAAACCAGGACGCACAAAACGGAGGGGAAGGGGTAAGGGGGCATTCACGCCGAAAGCAACAAGGGGGATCTGAGCGATGAGCTGCCATTCATTTTAAATGGCCACTGGTGACGAGGGGTGATTCATCGACGGCGAGCGAGGCAAATTGAGTGAATTGAGCAAAGAGGAAACGTTGGGAAATTTCAACTTTATGCAAATGAGGAGAGGAGCGACCACAGAAAAAAAATATGGGAGGAGAAAAGAGGCGATCATGGAGGAGAACTGGTTTGTTGAGGAGGTCCCCACGCTGACTTTTATCCAGTTTGAAGTAACACTGGAACCAAACATCATCAAAGTGCAGCTCCTGAAGCAGCTGCTCAAATTCCCTGTGGAGATTGTGTGATTTCAGGACGTAATGGACCCAGAAGGAGCGGGAAGAACTTTTTTTGAACGTCTACCATCTTGAAACCATTGGCTTCTGAAATCTAGACGATTCATGTCCACATACCAGAGCAGCAGCAGCTACAGCTAAATACTCGGTTTGGTGACAATCCATCAGCCCTTTCAAAAGTTATCGCTCAAACTAAATTCTTCATTCCCCTAGTATGACTGCTACGCTATTATGCTAATTAGCAGGATTAAAATGCTAAATTCACCTTGTTCAGCACCCTCAAATGATGGGAAATAGCATGTTTATCGACTTTTCCTCAAATTTGCCTGGTCTAAAGGGGTAGGGCTAAGGGGTAGGACCAGGCTTCAGGGGTGAAGTGGGATTCAGCCTTAGTCTTACATACAGTGCATCCCTAGAAAGACTGAATAGATAACAGAAGGATTTTTATTTCCCTCCTTTTGGTAGGTGTTTTGGACCTAGAATGTGTCCATACAACTGAGAAATCTGCCACTGAGGCTCCTGCAGATGTCAAATCATTTCTACATGTCATGGCACAATACCACATAATCACAACTACTAAAAAAAGTTTGTTATTTTAAAGTAGAGCTGGTTTTTCCAGCCTAAGATGACAGACATTAACCACTGACCATGCTGATGAGGCTTGTAGCGCTTCAGTATTTAACATACAGTACATATTTTGGCTTCCAAACATCACATAGATAATTATGTTTCTTATAAACAGCACTAAACTTTGAAGAACAAAACAATCATCACCAATGGGGAGGTCACAGGGTTGACTCTAAATCATCTAATGGCAGATGTTGATGTGAAATAAACAGCTGACTGGGACTGGATACGCCCAGGGGTCGGCAACCTTTGACACTTTAAAAACACCCACTTGAACCCACTTTCCACAGAAAAGAAAACACTGGGAGGTGCGAATACTTTTTGACATCTAAAATTAATTGGAAAAAAAAGAAAAAAAAGATTAATTTATTATAAAAAAAGAAAATATTTAAAAACAACAACTTCCGGGTGATTTTCTGAATTGGGTGCACAGTGGAGCCTGCCATCACAAGTATTCACAGAATGTCTTCTTGAATTAGAGCCAATAATGTGATTTTGACCTTTCTCCTAAATGCAACCTTGACCTTTGGCAATATTGATAATTTTGTTATATGTATATATGCATCAGTGTGTGTAATATTATGATAATATATCCAGTATTGATTAAGTTATAGTGTAATATGTCTATGTTTGACACACAGTGTTAATTTGGCCACATGTCACCTTTGACCTCCAGAGATCTCAAAAAATATTGGTCGTATGTGATAACACCAATTATAATAATTAGAAATATCTTCATTCTGTATCGTTTGGTACCAATCTGAAAGTTCTGTGACCCTCCATTCTTGAGTTATAACCCATAATGTGATTTTGACCTTTTAGTTAATTGTGATCTTGACCTTTGACCTTTACTCAAAATGATCATTGTATCTGATGTGCATTAGCTATATGTATATGCCCATGTAATTCAATGGTGATATCTCAAGTACTCATTGAGTAATAGCATGATATGTGTCTAATGTTGGGCGAGATTAAAAACACTCCTTCAACCCTGTAACAAAGACTCATCCCCATAACAGCATTTTTTTTGTTATGGGGTTGAATGTTACAGGGTTGAAGATTTTGATCTAAAAATAGTCATAGATCCACATTAGCTAAGGTATGGAGCATTAAAATGCATGAGGAAAACAATAAATGAAGAAAGTTTTCCAAAACATTTTTTCCCCCTAAATAATACTAAATTTAATTTAAGCTTGTAACAGGGTTGAAAGTTTGAGCTGCACAATGTCAATCTGATAAAAAATATTGAAATATAGGTCAGAAAGTATGCTAACACTGACCAGTTAGAGTGGGAAAAGACTTCAGTGATGTCACTTCCTGGGTGTGCAGGAAGTTGGACAAAACAATTATGTTTTAGTATAGTAATAATAATGAAATAGTATAGTTAAAATATATATATATATATATATATATATATATATATATATATATATATATATATATATATATATATATATATATATATATATATATATATATATATATATATATATATATATATTTTCATATTTCTTATATTAAGGTTAAAGTAGAAAGATAAATGATTATATCAGCAGAAAAAACTGTGGTTACTGATATTGGTTTTATATGATATGAATAAAATGAATGAATGAATATATGGTATTTATATTAAATGAAACTGTAACTTTGCTCAGTGGTGACATGCTCATTCGGGCTGAACTCTACACCCCAGAAACCCAGAAAATGTTTGAAAATATAATATTTAAAATAAGTTTGTGTGTCATAATGCAAAGACACCGAGCCTGTGCAGCCCGACTATGATCTGAATTCATAGTCTGGAGACGATCCATACACTGAGCTTAAAGCGTACGGGGGGGGGGGGGGGGGGGTCAATGGCTGTCTTTCTAACTGCTCTGCACCTAATAGGCCAGCGCTATGACCAATCAGAGCAACGAACAATGTGACGTATACAGAGTGACGAAAACAAGTCTAACTGGTTGTTTGAACATCCTACAGGCTAAGCTAATTAACGTGAACACACTGCTAACAGTCTATCTAGTATTTTACCATCCTATAAGCTAGGCTAGTAATTAATGTTGACACACCAGTGACAGTGGAGGAACAATATCCAACCAGCTCCGTTAACATGTTGCTTATACATAGACTGTATAGAAGTTCCTACTTCTTCAACCCTGTCATCATTGTGCTAAGCTCCGCCCTACAGTCTTGCTACACAAATGGAGCGCTAAAATGTTACTGGTCCTGGCTGAGGCTCTATGGCTACTTTAACTAGGTTAGTTTAACTAGGTTAGTTTACTAGGTTATTTTAACTAGGTTAGTTTAACTAGGTTAGTTTACTAGGCTAAAAGACACATGGGTATTTTCATTTAATGTTTATGTGAAAATATTTAAGGTTAAAAACCTGTGGGGACACTAAGTGCACCAGATTCAGAATATCAGCCTTCCTTTTCCTGCTGGGGGGGTTAGGGTATTAATAACTTTAACTCCCCCAGATCAGATCATGTATTAATGATCTGATCCAACATATTTTTTCTTCCCTTTACACTGTATAAAACGAACACACTCTGGGCCCAGTTAACCTTTGACCCTGTGGGACTTTGGAATTTGTATAGTATACATATATATATATATATATATATATATATATTTCCTGGTGTGCTCAGGTCCAGGTTTGTCACCAGCTCTTCAGATGCAATTTGTAATTTCATATACTGACATCTGCAAGTATGATGTTGAGCAATGAAAAACAATAAAATATATTTCTTTTATTAATATTTAATTTCAGTGGGAATCAGTGGGAGCTGCATGTGGAACCACAGGTTACCGACCCCGGGTCTATGTTCTCCATCCTCAAAATTATTCATACTCCTGCCATTTTTGTGACTTTTTATTTTTGACATAAAAAAACCCATTTTTATCCAGTTTCTTTCTGATGTGTATGTGAAACGCAAGTGAAGGAAAAACAACCAATGATATTTTTATTTTTATTTCAGGAGTATTTTATTAGTGGATTTTAAAAAACACCATCTTCACTTTCCTTCACTAGTGTTTCACATACAGGTCAGCAGTGTTGTACCTGAACGAGTTCATTGAATGACTCGTTCACTTTTGCCAAATGAACGGGAAGTTATGAACGTGGTTATTCTGGCATTTATTGAACTGCACTCTTATGTAGTTCACATTTCGTTCTTATCATGTTGTAATTATTGAGTCCTATGAGGAATAAAATGGGATCAAAACACAGCATTATCATAGATGTCATTTTTGTATTATTCTGAACTAATGTTGGCAACATAATGTTGTGGAATAGCCAATGAGAAGAGTTGTGGGCGGGGAGATTCTGTCCGAGAAGAGGGCGGCATTTTCCCCTGATTTACTGACTACGGTCAGGATAACGTTAGGAACGGTAAATAATATGTTTACAATAATAACACAAAAAAAAGAACGAAAAAATTCATTTTGGGATCCATGAACTTCTAGTTCATAATTTGGAAGAATGAACGATGAACTGAACTAATTCATATTGAGTAACTTGAACTGAACTTTGAACTAGTTCCTAATTAAGGTGAACTTTCCCAACACTGCAGGTTAGAAAGAAACTGGATAAAACTCATTATTTTTATGATAAAAACACAAAGTCACAAAAAATGTCAGGGGTATGAATATTTTTGAGGACACCTGTGTATCTGTACAAGTGTGTGTAACTGAAGTTGTGTGTGTGTGTGTGTGTGTGTGTGTGTGTGTGTGTGTGTGTGTGTGTACGGTGGAATGTTGACACAGTAAAGTGACAGACAGTGATGCTAGCTGTAGCCTGTAGAGGGCGGTGCTGATACATGAACATTATTCAGTCTGTATTTAAAGTAGTGGAGGTACTGGACCACATGACCAATACTGAAGAAAACAGTGTCTGATGAGGAAGGACCCCCCACCCCAGGAAGTCCCTGATGTGGTCCACCCCCCCAGGAAGTCCCTGCCATGGACCACCCCCACCCCAGGAAGTCCCTGCTGTGTTCCATGTGATTGAATCAGTCCTTTTTCTTGTCCTGCTCATCCACCACATCGTCCACCTGAGGTCCAGGGAAGTGATGATACAGATGCCTGTGATTGGCTGCTACGTTATACAGCTTATACAGAGCCTGTGGTGGAGAAACACGCACACACATGAGTACACACACACACACATACACACATTAACACAGTGGATTGTTTACATGTCATATCTGTTAGTGTTGTTTTGTTTTCCTTCTTACCTCATTGGTGCTTCCCTGCAAATGCAACAAAAACAAAAAACAAATACATTTTATATTAATACAAGACAATAAACATAAGTATGTGCATGTTCTGACAACCATCACTTTTTATGGATGTTTAAACGTCATGTTCCTGTTGACCTACAACTGAAACACACCTGGCTTTGGGACATTTTTGGATACTTTTGGGGGGATATTTTTGGATATTTCGTCCTCCCCTTAGACCTGTGGGTTTGTTCTTTATCACCAAGTATGTTTTGTCCTTTACTGTATATTTTGATAATTGGATTTTCTTTTCAGAAACAAGAAAAAAAAGAGTGGTGCCCAGAACAATAAGCCCCGCCCCCTCACACGATAAGTCCCATAATCAGTGGCGGCCGCTGAACTTTTATGTTGACTTTTATGGTCTCACTGTAATTGTCAATAATTGGTCAAATGTATCTTATCAAGGCGTCGTTATGTGGCTCTAAAAATTTTAGTTAAAAACAGATCCAGATAGTAGAAAGATTAAAAAATGCTGTTTACGCAGCTCCTCTCCACATGTCTGTGACGTTACCACTTCATTCAGTATCAAAGCACATGCACCAAAATCAAAACAACAACAATAGTAAAGTGTGTACTGTTACTGACAATAACATCTGTTCCACTATGCAGGCTAGAGTTGGCGTTATTATCCCCCACCCAAATGTGGTGCAGACCTGGAGGATAATATGACGACGTGACCCAACGTAACGAACGACAAGATTTGTGCGAATTTCATGGATTCCATTGAAATAGACAGAAAAGCTATGGACAATCTGACAACCTCTGAGGAGGATCAGTATCTGCATATAAAGAACTAATATAGAAGAATAAACTGTACTCTCACACACACACACACACACACACACACACACACAGATAGGGCTGCCAACTCCGTGAGGGGAAAATACACTATGGCAAATCCCATCAGATTCACAGACCTCTGTTTTTTTATATAATCATCAATGGCAAAATAAGAATTTCGTCTCGTTTAAAGCTCAGCTCAATACGGGACATAAGTTTGTTTTTAATATGAGATGATTTCGTATTTAAAGGACGTTTGACAACCCTACACACAGACACTGTAGGCGACCTGTCAATCCAACGAACACATACAGATCTACTGTCTATGAACATTAGCTTTTATGCTAATCAGCTGTTTTAGCAAAACACCAGTGGCAACGTTAGTGTCTGACAACTTCACAGTTAACAGTATTGACAGTTTATAGCTAAAGCTTTCATTTCATAGCTAAAGTTGATGAACTTAGCATCAGATTAAAGTGGCGGCTGCCTTAACAGCCAATGACGGCTCACTTGACCACAGTCTCTTTGTGGCAGGTTTATGGTTAAAACACTCTCTATCTAACCACTCCTTTAGATGTTTTTTTCAGCTTCTACATCCAACGATAGCACATGTAGTTCCAGAACCACTTTTCCGCTTGTCGTTATCCATAATTTTTCTCACTAAATCACTCAGTGTTAACATGTAAAGTTAACCAGAGGAGCCAGACAGGAAGTGAACAGCATAATCAGGAAGTAAAGCAGAAACAGGTCATTAGTTCATGGTGCTTTACACATCTTTAAGCATGATGACATTCCATATTTTCCAGCCAATAAACAGCCAGGCTGCTGGACTCACGTGCATGCGCCCCTGTGGCCTCCTATCTAATGCATTATGTCAGGTGTAGAGTCCTGGTAGAGTGACTGTGTTCAGTTAATGGAGAGAACGGTGGGCGCCCTGTTCGACGTAACAACTTAACGTAAGCAAAGTGTAACTGGTTTAGTGAATATGAAAGATATCGTTGCAAAGGATTAAATGACAAATATCAGAACTATGTTAAATTAATACTTTAATAAATACATCAAAGATGTTATCCTGTTAATTTAAATGTTTTCAGATCAAATTATGTTGGTTTTTTTTTGTTTTTTTTCCCACGTCTGCCATGGGGCGGCGGCCCTGCGGCCAAGCGGACCAGCCACCACTACCTATAATCCTATAGTCTATACGGAGAAAATACGTAATTAATTATTCATCTCAATTTAATTGCGATGCCCTACTGATATGAAAATGTAATTTTTTAAAATGTTTCACCTGGAACAAGTGCTGCTCCGTACCAGGCTCGGCGGGCCTTGGGGGGGCCGGGCCTGCCCATTGAGGGATGCAGGCCCACCCTATCGTGGGCCCACCCATGCCATCATAGGCTGGGGCAAACGGCTTAACGCTATTTTTAAGATGAATGATAAATAAATCTCAGGCTACTACAATTTAACACTTTTCATGTTTTTAAAAGGGCATAACAATAAAAATGTCATTAATTCAAAATGTGTTAAAAAAGTATTTATCATAATCTGATTGGTTGTTTGGTGATCCGCTATAAACAGAAGTGGTGTAGCATTTTAGCTGAGCGTGAACGTTCCTTAGCAGTTACTATTATGAGCAAATCAGATGGACATACGGTGATTCCTCAGACAATCTGAGGAGGACAGACTGTTGTTTCCATCTGACAGAGGAGGGTCTGACTCCATTGCAGACTCAGAAGATCTTGGTACTGATAAATCAACCCAGGTGACCCTTAAAATGTATCCTAAATTAGTCTAGCAGTGCTATCCCTATTTATTCCATGTATGGGTCTAGTGGTCCTTCATAGTCAGAGGAGGCGGGGCTAAAAGGTTGTCTTTCAAATCCTCTGTATGCAATAGAACAGTACTACAACCAATCAGCATAATCTTTAGGATGACATAGTTAGAGTGATGGAAAGTTGATGGAGGAATCCGGAGAAAGTTAGGAATGACTAAACAAAATGGTGGATTATGGAGCTGAACGACTGTTGTCGCTTCTGTAAAAAGAATTTAAAGATTGTTGACGTTTTCTCACATTCTTCACTCATCTGTGATAAAAAGAAATCTACGCCTGTTGTTGTTCTTCTTCTATGGTTGTTTCCACTTGTTTCTCTCCGAATGCAGCGTCACTTTGTTACACCTGCCCCCTCTGACTATACTCCACTGTGATTGGTCGACCAGTTTCAGAGAAATCTATCCAAGAGTTGAATTGAGCGTAACTACACTACTACTGTAACACAGTGTAGTGTGCATGTGCTGCTGCGAGGAGTCTAGCACAGCTAGGCTAGTCTCAAACACCTTTTCACAGGAAAAAAGAGATAGTTTAGTAGTGAGTGGTACAAAAACATAGTGGCTGGGCTTGAAAAGAGATGCAGGGTTTTGTTTCCTTTGCCACAAGGTTCATACTGACGCACCTTAAGACTATTCCAGTTCAGAACTACTGATTTGCAGACAGTGCATTGACGCCATCTACTGGTCTTTAGTGATTACCACTAGCTGAGGGAACGAACAGTGGATGCTAAAGGTGGATGCTAATAGTGGATATTAATGGTGGATGCTAACGGTGAGCAAAAGGGGGATGCTAATGGTGGATGCTAACAGTGGGTGCTAACAGTAGATGTTAATGGTGGATACTAACAGTGGATGCTAACATGGATGCTAATGGTGGGTACTAATGGTGGATGCTAATGGTGGGTACTAACGGGGGATGCTCACGGTGGGTGTGGTGCTTACCTGGTCCCACAGAGCTCCGGCCACCTGATCGATGACGGCGCCCAGTTCCCGGTATTCGCCAGAGTAGCGGATGTAAGCCCAGGTGCAGAGCGTGATCAGTGCCAGACCCAGGATCATGTTACATAAGCTTGCGATGATGTCCACACCCACGAAGCCTGTGATGCCCGCCACCACATACATGACAAAGATGACCACGAACAGCGTGGCCGGCGTTCGGGCGGCGTGGAAAATGTTCTTGGAGTCATTGTGCTTGATGTACTGGACGAACACCTCGTCGACTTCGCCCTCCAGCTGCTGCAGGTAGCGGCGGCTGAACTCCTCCCCTCCCATCTTCTTCACTCCACGGAACACCTGCAGCGCCTCCTCTCGGATGGCGGCGTGGCGGGCCTGCAGCTCACTGGGGGCCAGGAAGGGCCGGTCCCCCCCGCAGACCTGCACACAGATACGAGGTGATGTTAACAAATGATACACGGAGTTGTTTATTTGTCTTGTTTTTATTTTGAAAAACGAATAAATGAATGATATATGGATTGGTTTCGTTGTCATATTTTTGGATTTATTTTGAAAAACAAGTCACTGAATGATACACGGATTTGTTTTGCTTTGCTATTTTTGGTTCTATTTTGAAAAACAAATCAACAAATGATACACAGATTTGTTTCACTGCCTGGGAACACCTCGGGATTCCCCTGGAGGAGCTAGCTGTGGTAGCTGGGGTGAGGGAAGTCAGGGCTGCTTTTCTGAGGCCGCTGCCCCCACAACCTGAGATGCTGTTGTCCTGTGTTTTGACCCTCATCAGCCACTGTACTGAACAGCCTAGGTGCTTTCACTCACCTCCTCCATTTTCTTGTTGTAAAGATCCTTTGCGGCGGCGACTGCTGCCAGATTATTGGCTTCTGCTGTAGCCTGAGAAGATGAACATGTGTCACCAACAGAGACTTGGGAAAATGGATCAAACAGACTGATGGAGGTCACCTACCTGGAGCATGGACTTAGGATGTGGAAGCTCTTCACCCTGGTAAATTTTTATGTACGCCTGAAAACAGCAGTGATAGGAAGACAGGAGGGAATGTTAAGGTGAAGAAATTTACCGTATTTTCCACACTATAAGACACACTGTCAATGGATGGTTTACTTGTTAAGGTTTTTTCATATATGAGGTACATTAAGTGAAGCTAAACAGCCACAAAATCTCCCAACCTCGTTGAGTTGTAACAAAACACACTCTTATTCTGCTAAATCAGACTTTTAAAAAGTCCAACTTGTGAGATAAAAAGTCAAAATGATGGGATAGAAACTCAAAATTCCAAGTCACTAAGCATAACCAGAATTAATCCAAATATAAGACGCACTGTTGTTTTTGGAGAAAATTCAAGTCTTAAGTGCATCTTATAGTCCAGAAAATACAGTAATATCTGTTCTCGCTAACCCAACCACCCCCCCACCCCCACTTTACCCCTCCTGCTCACTGACACCCAGTCAGCAGGTCCTGTGTGGATTTGTCTGTAGTTTCCATGGTAACCCCACATGTTAAAGACTAAATAAGAATAAACTCAGGTGAATGCTAATGTCAAAGTGTGGACGCTGTCATTTCCTACTCTGTGTTCTGACCTTGAAGTACTCCAACAGACCACGACAGGTGATTTTACTGCCATTGATCTCCTTCACATCGATGCTACGAGGACTGAGCAGCCACGGCACCAGGACCTTCAGGTTATTGATGAACTCGCCATCAATTTCTAGACAATGAACACAAAGAACTTCTGAAGATTTTTCGGTGTAGAAATATTATTAAATGTCATATTTTTTTTTTTATAATTGTATTGGTGACAACTGAAATTTTTCAAGTAAAACTAAATACCTCTACTTATAAATGACCCAGCTAACGAATAATAAAAGTAACTAAAAACCTTTACTTCAATTTTTCGCCCCTGCATACAAAAGAAAATTGAACTTAAGAAATGAAACTGAAACCTCCGAGACATACTGTAAATACTATGTACATTACTGAATGCAACTACATAATGTACATAAATACGTAATGTACGCAGCATACCATTGGCTATGAATGAGCTACCTATGATGCTTTTGGTGACCTTTAACCCTCATTCATCACAGAGTTCTAACAGACGTAAAGGACAGAGTTACTGCTGTTTGGAAAGTCCCTCTCAGTGCGCCCACCAAAATCCCACCACAGCACACATTCTTTATCCATCAAGGGCGGTAGAGTGGGTCGCCCAATAACTGAGAGGTTGGCAGTTCGTGTCCCGGCTCTGGCTGTCCACATGTCGAAGTGTCCTTGGGCAAGACACCGAACCCTGACTTAGTCTCCCAGTAGGACTGACAGACCTTAGAAACCTACTGGTGTATGAGTGTGTGTGAATGGGTGAATGTTAAGCTAATGTAAAGCACTTTGAGCACCATGAAGGTGGAAAAGGACTATAGAAGTGAAGAACATTTACCATTTACTACCCCAAAGGAAGTAATTCCTGGTGCAAATGAAAAGAAGAAGCGACTGCGTTATCAATAGAAGTGAAACAGGAGATGATAAAAAAAAGGAGGAGGCAGCCATCATTCCATCAGCACGGAAAATATCTCCACCAGCCATGGCATCGCCCACCCCAACGACATATATGCCCTACACACCCATGAAACATCGTCAAAGGCAATTGTCCCTGGATCTACACCCCAAACCGCACGAAACCCCACCACCAAACGTCCATCAACAAACACCCCTGAAGGCGAAAGTGACAAAACAAACACAATGGTATGAAAATAACCCACATGTCTGGTTCATTTGAATGGTTTAATGTTCAGTCAGTGAAGACACACTTACCCACTGACACCAATACATTAAATAAAAATCTAAATTTTCTTTTACTTTTGACACATATTTCATACAAATTTGGTAAATTTTCATATTTTTAAAGGGTTTGAGGAGTAGTATTTGGGGCCTTGGAACAAATCTGGCCTTTTACATGTAAAATGCGACACTATTCAAGAAAAACTCATGGTTCAAAACCACTTCTGGAATTAATTAATTTTGTAAGTAGAGTCACCACTGTATATAATTTGTAAAATGAATAAACTGGGTGGGAAGAGTCAATTGTATTCTGTATTTTCATGTAATACATAGCTTCACATGGCATCACTGCATTGCCTAGTGATGCACATCGCCATTTTAAAAGGGGAAACAACAGCATAGCAACACTTGATAGATAGCTCTATTACAATGTCCTACAACTATTTTGATAAACTTCTGCCCTATGCAAAAGACTGGTATGAATGGAAATTAGCAGGGATCAACAGGATAGCTGTCCATATAAATTACCATCAGGTTCTTGGCGAAATGACCCCATGACGTCCAATATTGAGTGGTCAGCCATCTACGACTATCTCATTGAAAATCCTGGCATATATACATGCGAAAAAAATGCTAACTTATAAGAGCCTGAAAGCATATGAGTTGTTTGAGGCAGGTTACATAAATGTATTTAAATACTTCTCTGCCCCTCACTCACCCAGCCTCCAGAACATTCCACTATTTTAGTTTTACTTCCACTTTGATTTCGGACTTCAGGTCTCGCCATCATCTGGAGATATTCTTCTCAGTGCCTGAAGCCATGCCATACGTTTTTCACCCTTTTCTGTCGGTATGTTGAAAAAGACATCGTCTCTTCCATCCAAGCATGGTTATTGTACCCGAAGCCTGCACAAGATTTGGGCATTTTACACAAAGTTTTAAGTGTGCAGGATGGTGGAGTGCAGTTTTATTAGGGGAAGTGATGTCACCGCGAAGCTATGTATATTCAAAGGTTTCAATCATTGCACATAAGATAAGAAAATCCTTTATTATAATAATAATGGATTAGATTTCTATAGCGCTTTTCAAGCCACTCAAAGCGCTTTACATTACGAATTCATTATTCATTCACTCTCGCATGCTCCCTCTGGTGGTGGTAAACTAAATATTTATACACAGTTGACAGAAGCATGGCAGCCATTTTTCACCTACAGCCCCTCTGATCACCACCAAACATTCATACACAGGGTGAAGTGACACAACAGACTAACTAGGACAGAGCTGAAATCGAACCGCCAAGCCTTCGGTTAATAGACGACCTGACCTATCAACTGAGCCATAGCCTTTAATTCTTCCGCCCCAGCACTAGTGCAGCCACAGTACCTTTAATTCTTCCGTCAAAGTGAGGGTTGGTGGCCACCTTGAGTCCTGGGTGAGGCATCAGGAAGCAGGAGATGTTGGTGAAGCAGGAATGAATGTGTTTGCGGACGTTCTGCAGTTCCTCATGCTGGTTCTCAGAGATCTGCAGCACATAGATCCACAGTGGTTGAAGAGACAGTTCAGTATTTTTCAGATGAATCTGTATGTCATCAGTGTCTTTACTCCGGTGCACCCACAGTGACTTACCCCCGACAGTGTCCTGTGAGCCCAGTCCTGGTCCGGTTTTGGTCAAAGCCAAAGTAGTCCCGGCAGGTTTCCTGGGGTCAACAAAATAAAACCTGATTCTTCTCAAAACAATATGTGTTGGAATGAGTGATTTATTTACATAACAAACCCATCACAGAACAAAAACTCACACCTCATAATTGCTTGGAGCTACTTTCTCTCAATATTGATCAATGTGCTAGCACCTGCAGGTAGCAGCCGCTAACACTGCTGAACAACTGATGAAAGTAGTTTGCCAAGGCACAGAGAAAAAAATGTTCATGAAAATTAAGTAAAACAGACAAAATAATCCATAAAATGAACCAAAAAACCTCAATGAACAATGAACTACTTTCATCAGTTGTTGGGCAGTGTTAGCAGTGGACTAGTGCATTGATTGCTATTGGGGCGGTTGTGGCTCAGTCGGCAGAGTGGGTCGTCCAATGATCGAAGGGTTGGCAGTTCACGTCCTGGCTCAGGCTCTCAACGTGTCCTTGGGCAAGACACTGACCCTGTAGAAACCTTCTAGTGTATGAGTGTGTGTTTGTGTGAATGGGTGAATGTAAGGCTAGTGTAAAGGACTTTGAGCACCATGAAGGTGGAAAAGCGCTGTTTACCATTCACTTGCAGCTCCAAGTAATTACAAGGTGTGAGTTTTTGTTCCGTGATGGTTTTGTTATGTAAATAAATCATCACTAATAATAATAAATAATCACTCATTCAAACACATACTGTTTTGAAAAGAAACACGTTTTATTTTGTTGACCCCAGGAAACCTGGAAAAAAACAGAACTGGGCTCACAGGACACTGTCGGGGGTAAGTCAGTGTGGGTGCACCAGAGTAAAGACGCTGAGGTACAAACACATTCATCTGAAAAATACTGAACTGTCCCTTTAAGCAGAACCAGCCTGGATCAGTGGCCTGGGATCAGTGGATCACATTTACCATCATTTACACTCACCTTCAGCCTCTTTTCCAAGAATTTCATGCCTCCTTCCTGTCCGTAGGGAAACTCATATGGAAAACTCCAGTCTCGAACCAAGAAAATCATTGACTGGAAGAAAAGACACATTCCCTGTTTATAAGTGATCATTAACCATTAGAGTTGTCATTCCATCGTTATTTCATTAATATTACGGTGTTCTCCGTTGTTATTGTGTGTTGGTTCCATTTTTAAAAATATCCAGATTGCTTTGTTTCCAGCTGTTTTTTCATGATAGAAAAATTACTTGAGGTGGAACAACAGAGTTTACCGGTACTTCCCCATACATGTCCATGACACGGTGATGAGGCGTCTCTGATTGGCTCAGAATGATTTCTGTATGTGTTTACCTCTACCAGAGTAACATTCAGCTAGGTTTTGTGCAGGGAAACATGCAGGGAAAAAACAAAGCCTTATTTCCACAGGGAGCACATGAACCAGTTTGATCCGCCATTTTTTTTTTCAAGCTTGTGCGGCAGCTACTGTGGTGCCGTCTTGTCTTATAGATGCTAATGCTAATGCTACTTCAGATTCGCTGCAATGGAGGATGGGCTTAACCCCACGTGGGTGACGCTAAAGTCTGTCTGACATCAGATAGACTGCCTTTTTCTGGGTCCCTCATTCCTCTGGTTGTTTTGTGTGAATGCAGTATGCAGCCAGTGGAGGTGACAAACCACTGTCAAAAGAGCATGTGTTGGTAAGTCTGGGTGAGCCATCAGATTCCAAAAGGAGCGTGGAAAAGTGGTTTTCAACGGAATGACACCTTTAAACATGTACCACTATGTTTTTTATCGCAACTTCCAAATTATCCTTTTTTCTCTGTGATTTATTACCAATTTTTAAAACTAATATTACGCTCTGTAATAGACATTTTTCATCTTAAATTAGGAATTTTCAAACATTACATTTACAGATCATATAGATGCTCATAAAGTGAAAAGATTCAAACTAGGGGTTTCAAACCCCGGGGGCCAAATGCGGCCCACCAAAGGTTCCATTGCAACAATTATTCAGAGAATGTCTAATCTCACCTCTTGCTTAAAACTAATATAATTTTGTGGCTTCAGTTGTAAAATAAGACAATCCAAGAAATGATTGGTCTCCTTGACTATATTTGACATGAATCATAATTATTTTTATGTACCTCTTCTCATTGTTCCTTTCCATTTCATGTTTCTATCATTATTCCCTGTTTCAGTCACTAAATCCATCCTAATTTGCTTTTGATGTGCTATGCGTTTGGTACCAATCTGAAAGTTCTGTGACCCTCCATTCTTGAGTTATAACTCATAATGTCATTTTGACCTTTTAGTTAATTGTGACCTTGACCTTTGACCTTTACTCAAATAGATCATTGCATCTGATGCATATTAGCTGTATGTACATGTCCATATAATTTCATAGTAATATCTCATGTATTCATTGAGTTATAGCATGATATGTCTACACACACACACACACACACACACACAGGTAATAATAATTACCTGATTAAATATGCTGAATGTTACCTGGAATGGTTTAAGGAAAGTTTCCTCCATGGCAAGTCTTCCGTACTCAGTAAAAAGCTGAAAAAGGATGTAAATATTGTCAGTGTATTTATTCAAACTGAATTTACTTACTAATAAATATGTTGAATACAGCACTGCTCAGTAACCCAAGATATTAAATCATTATTTGTTCTAACAAACATTTTATTAGATTTTATTTTTCTTTCGAGATAAACAATATTTTTTACTGAAAATAGTTTCACATCTATTTCAAAATGTTTTTGCAGTAGAAATATCTCTAAAAACCATGACACTAAGTTAAAAACTGTATGTTTTATTTTATATTTAAATCTAAAAATGTATTTTTGGAAGGGGCTAAAGTCCATGTTAAAAAGGGACAAAAAGAAAAGAGACCAAACTCTTTTCACCTGTTTCAAATGTCTGGGCCACATTCAAAGGGGGGTATGAGTCGGTGAGTGTCAGGTTGGGGTGGTTCTCCACCCTGTCCCTCAGGGTGGGCCAGGAAGGGTCAGGGGGAGGGGTAGGTGTCTCGCGGGTCCGGCTGCCAGCTTTACAGCTATCAACGATCAACAATATTGATCGTTAAATCCAGCATGATGGACAGATTGATGGTCCAATCTGCTGGCATGTTGCCAACCCAAACATTCGCTGCAGCTAGTGATTGACAACATATAGAACTGTGTACTTCTGTTTAACTTCTGTACCCCTCAAGCATAAAAAATGGCCGCCAGGTGACTAAGGCAAATAGAATACAATGTGCGTGACTAATGTGCACAGCATGATGGGAGATGTAATTTACTATTACATAGGTCTAACACAGCACGTCATGAATGATAGTGAGAACTTCTTTTGGTCTTTTGGGCTAGATTTGGTGATGTCATCCAATGATGTCATACAGCAACCCCCCCCCCACACACACACTTCAGATGACTTCCTGTGACCCTGGTAGTATTTTGATCACAAGTGGCTCATATTATAGCCTAGCAGTTCTATCTCTATTCATTCCATGTATGGGTCTAGTGGTGCTTCATAGTCAGAGGAGGCAGGGCTAAAAGGTTGTCTTTCAAATCCTCTGTATGCAATAGGACGGTACTACAACCAATCAGTGTAATCTTTAGGATGACGTAGTTAGAGCGCCGGAAAGTTCACAGAGGAGTCCGGAGAAAGTTAGGAATGACTAAACAAAATGGTGGATTATGGAGCTGAACGACTGTTGTCGCTTCTGTAAAAAGAATTTAAAGATTGTTGATGTTTTCTCACATTTTTCACTCATCTGTGATAAAAGGAAATCTACACCCATTGTTCTTCTTCTTCTTCTATGGTTGTTTACACTTGTTTCTCTCCCAATCATCGCAGCGTCACTTTGTTAGGCCTGCCCTCTGACTCTATACTTCACTGTGATTGGTCGACCAGTTTCAGGGAAATCAGCCAAAAGTTACAAAACTAGACTAGTACGATAGAACATTAGATGTACTGATGCTACGGGCGTCTAGTGTGGCTACTGATATTATATATGTATAATTTAACAATCTAAATCATTGAACTAAATGGGACAAAGAATGCAGTAAATAATAACTCATAAAGTTCTGATTTCCTACATTTTTACATAGTTGTCACACTTGATGATTTTCACATCAGTGTATATATATATATATATATATATATATATATATATATATATATATATATATACACACACTGATTTGCAGAGAAACAAATGCACAGACCTGTAAGTGCTGCAGGTCGTCTTCCTGTACATTCTGGGAGATGTTGTAAACCTAAACACACACACACAGACACACACACAGGTACTAGTTTATATATTTGCCTGGTCTGATCAGGTTTAATTGATAAATATAGCCATGTGTCATCTGCGTAACAATTAAATTTAATGCCACGATTTCTAATGATGTTACCTAAAGGGATCTATTACAGCATAAACAAAATTTGCCCAAGGACTGACCTTTGAGGCACACCATAACCGATTCTGGAGAATGGTATATACATATAAAGAGTATAAAGTACATATATTTATATAAATGTAAAGAGTATAAAGTACAGATATTTATATAAATGTAAAGAGTATAAAGTACAGATATTTATATAAATGTAAAGAGTATAAAGTACAGATATTTATATAAATGTAAAGAGTATAAAGTACAGATATTTATATAAATGTAAAGAGTATAGAGTACAGATATTTATATAAATATAAAGAGTATAAAGTACAGATATTTATATAAATGTAAAGAGTATAAAGGACAGATATTTATATAAATGTAAAGAGTATAAAGTACAGATATTTGTATAAATGTAAAGAGTATAAAGTACAGATATTTATATAAATGTAAAGAGTATAAAGTACAGATATTTATGTAACAATGTAGGGACTAAAAGTAAAAAGTTGCCAGAAAAATAAATACTCCCATAAAGTACAGTTACCTAAATAATCTCCTTAAGTACAGTAAAAAAGTACTTATACTTTCTTTCCCACCTCTGCAAATAAAGTAGAAATGTTAGAGAAACATAGCCAGTTTGTGTGCTCAGTTCTTTGTGCTGCACAAACATAACGCTGCAGGGTTAGGGGTTAAGGTTAGGGTTAGGGTGGCGTTACCTGCATGGAGCTGATCATGGTGCTCAGAGCAAACACTGTGGCTGAATCTCTAAGCGTGGATTGGCTGTCAAACGTTCCCTGGGTGTCCATTAACAAAACAGCGACCTGAGAAACACATGAAAACAAAGAGGGGAGACGGTTACCAATGGTTACCAATGAGTTTGATTTTATTTATGGCTTCATCTCTCTCCCTTTCTTTATTCAGGAGGGTTGCATTGAAATACCAAGGAGATGAACTGAGACCTTTTTATTTTTGCAAAAGCTGAAAAATAATAGACTTTCTTTGAGACAATGCGATGTACTCGAACATAAAGGAGTAAATGGGAGGAACATGCTGCTGTGATAGAGAATCAATGAAACCTTATTGCACAAAAAAAGTAGCCTGGCCCCACCCATCCTAGTTTGACGCAACATTGGACAGTGTTGCAACTAGTCTGTCCAGACAGGCTATCTACAACTCCCCAAAGTTTTGAAGAAAGTGTGTGTGAGTTTGTTTCATTACAGTCCTGATTGACTCTAATGAGGGACTGGACAGACTGTAAATATACTCTACCTTACTCCCATCTGGTTTGTCCACCAGGAAGACCTCGCTCCAGATCTGGATCCCAGTGGTCTCCCTCTCCGAGCCCCCCCTCCAGGAGAAACCGGTTAGTGGCTCATCAGCGTCTCCAAGCCAGCTGTCAGACGCCTGAAACACAGAGTGAGTCAGTGTTCACACATCTGTTAAACGTCCAGTCACTGTAAACCTGCTGGTTTAGACTCTGCAGCCCTGGGTTCATTACTGCCTTCAAACAACATCTCCAGCTGTCAAACTTTGTGGTTCCAATCAAATTCAACCATGAACTCAGGTCTATTTGATGTACTCGTCCTTCTACAAGGTTCAACACAACAAGCAACTTCCCCCAGTAAATGTTGGATAACACACTCAAAGTTTCCCGTTTCATGCATCAGATGGTGTTCAATCATCATCTGTCTATAATTGAACAATTGTAATTGTAGTGTTCCTGTTTGTGTGTGGACCGCCTAACACCTGCACAACTCCAACTCCAACATTTGGAGGGTGTCTTTCCAGTACTATGTAGTGCAAAGTTTCACACCATTACGACAAACAACAAAGATATTAAACTAATTTAATCTCTCTTTCTAACTTTTCCGCTCTGAGCAATGTTGTGCACATTGCTGTAGTCCCGCCCCCTGATTTGGCTACAGCTGTGTTGTAGTGCATTACTAATGACAACTAACTGCTGTTATGGACTTTCACAAGGTCTCTACATGCGCATTCACACAGGACTTGAATATGTTGCTATATCGTCAGTGTGTGATTTTCAGATGGAGGGCAGGAAGTGAAGTAGCTTGAACAAAATGTCTATTTTTGTGTAGTTTATCCAGAGAAGGAAAAGTCATTCACAAAGGTGAGAAATGGAAAAAGCTCACTGAAAAACTCTGTAAAAAGTAGATTTTAAATCTGTGTTTGTGGTCAGGAGGAGCAGAGTCTGCTAATGCTAATGCTAGTGCCTGTTTCTGCAGTGACCACTTGGTCAGAGGATTGTTCCAAAGCTAACTTTTTTTGTGGATATGCTAGGTTGTGGTTAAATGTTCATTTACACTGTTGTAATATGGTTTACCTAGACACATCAAGATGCATTGCATGTTTGTTAATATTAGTTGCTTCTACAAGCGGCTAGCAGCAACTAATGTAAACAAACATGTAATACATGGTGACGTAGCATCTTTACAAATAAAACACTCACCCTGGTGAAGACCAAACTATAATTATCACTGAACCTTTTGGTACCGAGGTTGTGGACCCACCCACTGACAAAAACGTTGTATGTTTCCAAACTTTTGTAGTCTTTCATCTGCTGCTGCTGTAGTAGGACGTCTGCAGGACCAGGTAGGTAGGAATATCCACAGCACAGACTGTTGGAAAATCTTTGGCTTTTGTCAAAAACTTAATTTTCATCAGATCCAGGTCACATCCAGTACATTTTTAACTAACTGCATGTATCTGGATCTAAATCCATACAATAAACACTGTCTTCAATGCTTTCCTCCATAGCGACAGTCTCCATGGTTACTTCTTGCCCTCCAGCTGAAATTGCAACATCATCACAGTCACGTGACTGAAACCTACCTATTATCACTTGAGGCCTGTCTTTCGCTGAAACACAGTAGGTAATTTTGCGGTGGAATTATTACTGAGCACTGTCCACCTGAAACTGGGTTTAACTAATTCCACCAGCAGTAACAACTGACACCATTAGCATTATCATACGTACAGATTCCAGTACACACTTCCAAAACACACCCAACTAATTACAGTGGTACCTCAACTTACAAAATTAATTTGTTCCAAAAGTGGTTTTGTACCGTGAATTTTTCGTAGTCGCATTTTACATGTAAAAGGCCTGATTCGTTCCAAGGCCCCCAATACTACCCCAATAATACCGGCTGTGGCTCAGTTGGTAGAGTGGGTCGCCCAATGACCAAAAGGTTGGCGGTTCACGCCCCAGCTCTGGCTGTCCACATGTCAAAGTGTCCTTGGGCAAGACACTGAACCCTGACTTAGTCTCCCAGTAGGACTGACCTTAGACCTTAGAAACCTACTGGTGTATGAGTGTGTGTGTGAATGGGTGAATGTGAAGCTAATGTAAAGGTGGAAAAGAACTATATAAGTGCAGACCATTTTACCATTTACTACCCCCCTCAAACCCTTTAAAAATTATAAAAATTTACCAATTTTTTATGAAATATGTGTTAAAAGTCAAAGAAACCCTCTCCCTCCATCATCAGATCAGTGAATATGATGGATGCTTTTTCTGAAACAATCACTTCAGTCACTGTATCTCCGGCAGTTTCTTTCTCCTTTATCTGAAACAGGAACAGTTTCTCCATCTGGTCGTTCAGTGATGAACTCTGACCTCTTTTTCCATTTCACACAGATGCCTTTGTGCCTGCTTCAATATGGTACCGATAGTTGATGGGTTTCTGCCATATTCTTTTGTGATATTACTCAACCACATAACACTTTCATATTTTTTTTATCATCTCCTGTTTCACTTCTATTTATAACGCACCATAACTATTTATTCATTTGCACCAGGAATCACTTTCTTTGGGCTCATGATGAACAATTAATACGTACTGTAATAAAGTTTCAATGAGCACACTGGGAAAAACTCACCAAACAACAGTAAGTCTGTGATGAATGAGGGTCAAAGGGTCATGAAAAGCATCATGGGTAGCTCCCTCATAACCAATGGGATGATACGTACAGTACATACATGACACACTTACGTACAGTACACAGTTACGTACAAAAACATACATATTTATGTCTTGGGGGTTTCCGTTCCGTTTTATAAATTTAAATTTCTTTCGTATTCAGAGACAAAACATTGATGTAAAGGTTTTTCGTTACTTGGATTATTCATTAGCTGGTCTTTCTTTCTGCTCCAGTAGAAAATGCTCCAAATGTTTCCAGATTACTTTTTTCTTGGTACTTCTTTCTAGGTTCAACTGGACTAGTTTTGCTCTTTTGAAAATCATCTTCAGTGCTCAGATTCACTTTCTCAGACTTACATGGTTGTACATGTAGCGCAGCATAAAGTCCATGAGGAAGGACTTGCCCTTCCGAAAAGCTCCAGCCACAGAGATGGCCACCACTTCCCGGTCTCGGACTTCCTCCGCCAGCAGGATGCGGCTCAGCGCTGCCTCATCCAACTCAAAGGTGTGGTCATCTTTAACCAGCAGCACCTGAATGGGACGAGCCCTGTCGTCAGGCTCCTCCTCCTCTGAGCTCCAGTCATATACATTTTTATCACCCAGGGACCCTGAACAACCAATCAGAGAACAGAAGAGTAGGGTTTAGATCAAATCTAAATCAAATTTACTTAGTACAGTGGTTTTCAAATAGTCAGGCGGGGCCTCCCCTGGGGGGCGCCAGAGGACTGAAGGGGACAAAAAATAAACCTGAATTTAAAAAAAAAAGTGTAACCATGTGGTTAACTAACGACAGTAGCTACATAAGGTTAGCTAACTGCAGTACATGAGGTTAGCTAACTACAGTACATGTAGTTAGCTAACCGCAGTGCATGTGGTTAGCTAACTGCAGTACATGAGGTTAACTAACAACACTACATGTGGTTAGCTAACAACAGTACATGAGGTTAGCTAACTACAGTACATGTGGTTAGCTAACTGCAGTGCATGTGGTTAGCTAACTACAGTACATGTGGTTAGCTAACTGCAGTGCATGTGGTTAGCTAACTGCAGTACATGAGGTTAACTAATGACACTACATGTGGTTAGCTAACAACAGTACATGAGGTTAGCTAACTACAGTACATGTGGTTAGCTAACTGCAGTGCATGTGGTTAGCTAACAACAGTACATGAGGTTAGCTAACTACAGTACATGTGGTTAGCTAACTGCAGTGCATGTGGTTAGCTAACTACAGTACATGAGGTTAACTAAGGACACTACATGTGTTTAGCTAACAACAGTACATGAGGTTAGCTAACTAGAGTACATGACATTAGCTAACTACAGTACATGTGGTTAACTAACGACACTACATGTGGTTAGCTAACAACAGTACATGAGGTTAGCTAACTAGAGTACATGACATTAGCTAACTACAGTACATGTGGTTAACTGCTGTATTATTTTTCTCCATTTTGCAAACAGTATGTGTTTGAATGAGTGATTTATTTACATAACAAAACTATCACAGAACACAAACTCACACCTCGTAATTGCTTGAAGCTTCTTTCTCTCAATAGAGATCACTGCGCACCTGCACTTAGCAGCTGCAAACACTGCTGAACAACTGATGAAAATCCAAGGTGCTAAAGCGCACAGCTGTTAGCAGTGACATAAACATTCATGTGAAAAATACTAAAGTGTCCCTTTAAAGGTTGTATCTCTGTAACTGACGTATTCTACTCCATTTTGTTCCCAGTTCCCCAGTGGAAAAGACAACATGAGAGAACATTCATGTTTGGACTTTGTTTCTACTGTTGTGCATAATTCCCACAGCACATGAAGGCAGCATTACTGTCCATTAGAAGAGGAAACAGGAAGTGTGGGTCCATTACTCCTTCCTGTTTGCTGTGGATCGATAGCTTGTTAACACTACATCATGCTGTCCTTCTTTGTGTTTAGATCCAGTCAGATCATGTTGTTGTGGAGAGTTATTCCTGCTCATATTAACGGACAGTGACTCAGTGTGTTTCCAGTCTCTGCTGCATCATCAGCCTCATGGAGCCAGGGTTCCCACCGCTCACTCATACTTTTATGCAGAGATGGTAAAAGTAGTCACTTTCTGTGCAGCCTGGGGCATCATAGTGGGGGGGTGAGGTGGACTTGATGACCCAGGGCCAAAGTAGGGAGAGGGGCCCATGAAAACCCTGACTTTTTTGTGATGTTTATTTCAAATGAACTGGGCCCTCCAATTAATTGGTGTCATTACATATATTGACAGGGTGCGATTTCTGAAAAAACTAGTATTCAGAGAATACCTAATCTTGCCCCTATTTTGTACCAATCTCAAGTTTCTATGACAACCATTCTTGAATTAGAGCCAATAATGTGATTTTGACCTTCCTGCTAAAGGTGACCTTGACCTTTGACCTTTTGCAATATTGATAATTTTGTTATATTTCAGACATTTTGTGAACATGCCGCAAGAAAGACTCATAGGCCGCAAGACCCTAACAGTGATGTCCAAAGCCAGAGGGGGGGATGATCCCCCACCCCCCTGGCAACTCACACCCAGTGCATGCAGAGCTTAAGTCTCCACTCCTTCCGGGAGGCTCATGGGGCCTGAGATCGGAAAATGAATGAATGGTATTCAATGGGAAATAAAATGTTAAAATGGTATCTGGTTTGTCATGTGACTTGATTCACACACATGCTGTAACTCATAATAAATTATATTTATTTATGTGCATTTCAACTGCTTCTGTTAACCAACAGGCTGATTCATTTGTGAGTAAAACCTGTTAATAATTTTGGACTACACACCTGACGTCACCACAGACTCCACACCACAGCTGAGTGGAGTGTGACGTCACATACTCCTCTTACATAAAACCTAACGTCACGTTTGTGGTCTGCCTATGACGCATGTAATATTTATTATTAACCGCTATCATATGTGAATTTCAGAGCACTTGTCAAATGGAATTAGAAGTTAACTTGATTCACTCCATTCACTCCCATTTAAATGTTTTGCGAATTAAGCACCCAGGGACCAGAAGGGTGTGACTTAGCCTCTCTATTGATAACATCAACTGAAAGAATTAATTATATGCCACAGTCCTACCAATATATAGGACATCCTGGGGCCCCCTTGTGGACGCGCAAAATGGTTTAGTCTCAGGTATATGAGCACCAGTACAGTAGGCTAAATGTGTGAATTCAGGTGGTGAATTAAAGAACCACTCATCACTATAATCTGACTGAAGCTTAAACCCTAATTATGCTTTTTTATTTTAAATAAATACCCTCTTTTTTTTTCTTTTGTGCCTCATGCACTGGCATGGATAGGGGCCAGTGATGCGCGGGTCAATGTATAAACGACACGTGTAAGTACAAATATATAGTACAAATATATATATAGCTTATAGCTTTACTTATACAATGACAATAAAGATATTCTATTCTATTCAATCAAAATATATCTATTCTAAAGGGTTAAGGTTAGAGCAGATGAAGGAGGGCTACAGGAAAAATTCGGGGGTTGTTTAAAGATTTAAATGGGTTGTTAAGAATGCACAGTGAATAATTTAAGAAGGAATGACTCTAGGTTTCCTTTCAGGCCTGAACACAAGGAACAGTTTTGGACTTAACATCTCCTGCAAAGGCCTGCCTCACCCACAGCATCAGCCTGAAACAACAACAACAACAACAACAACAACAACAACTCCTCCTCCTCCTCCTCCTCCTCCTCCTCCTCCTCCTCCTCCTCCTCCTCCTCCTCCTCCTCCTCCTCCTCCTCCTCCTCCTCCTCCTCATCATCATCATCATCATCATCATCAGCTGCTCTTTAAACAGTGGAATATGTCATAAATCCTGCCTTTCCCAGGTGTCTGATGTCAGATTAGCTCCATGATGGAAAACAACGCAGTTCCCTCCCTTTTTTTGACTGACTCCTAACTCCCAGGACTCTCAAACTTATTTTCGTCATTTTCCACATTCAACCTGATTTGATCTCCAATGGGTTGGACCAGTAAAATGAAAACATAACCTAAAAATAATGACAACTACACATTTAATCATTGTTTTAGTGTAAAAAAAACCCTATTAAAGTATGAAAATACATTTCTAAATTATCCAAATGCAAAAAAGGTAACATTTAAATAAAAGTTCAAGGGCAATTATAACTATATTCTGCTTCAGTTTATTATTAGTCCATGTATTTTATTATGGATCAGTTCTACAAAGACACTAAACCAGGGGTCTCAAACATGCCGCCCGGGGGACAAATGCGGCCCACCAATGGTTCACATATGGCCCATGGGATGAAAAAAACTAAAACCTGTTAAATGACTCCATATTTGCTTCTCAGTTTTTTCTTTGCCTATAAAGGCACACTTAAAAGTCTTTAATTTTGTCAAAAAATGACAGTGCAATTTATAATCCAGTGCACATTAAAAATGGATTAATTCTGGTTGTGTTTAGTGATATTATGTTATCAGCAGGTAAAGGGGGTCCTCTAGTGGTCAGATTAAGTGCAGGAATGTGTGGTTTGTACTTTTGCTGTTCCTGTAGCAGTTCAAGAAGGAACTGAACAGACATGTTTTTTCTTTCTGTTTGTATGGACAGGAAAATGTACACCTGTAAGTATTTTATGTTCCGTTATTGTGAGACTTAACAGCAAAAGTGTCTCTGATATGAACCTTTGTTGTTGGATAAAAAGACAATAGAATTCATAAATGAACCAGAAAATGCTAAGTCTTAGCGTCTCTATGGATTTCCCCATTTACTTTAGCATTGAGCTAGCGGTTTATTTTCTTCTGTTTGTATGTCAAGAAAATCTGTGTATTTTATGTTCACTTATTGTGACAATTCATAGAAAAAAATGCATCTGATGTGAACCTTTTTTGTTGGATAAAAAGACAATAGAATTCAGAAATTAACCAGCAAATGCTAAATATTAGCATGTCTATGGGTTTTTCCCATTCAACTTAGCATTGAGCTACTGGTTTAATTTGTCTTTCTTCTGTTTGTATGGACAGGAAAACATACACCTGTAAGTATTTTATGTTTGGTTATGGTGAAAATTAACAGCAAAATATCTCTGATGTGAACGTTTATGGTTGGATAAAAAGACAATAGAATTCATAAGTTAACCAGAAAATCCTCTATGCCCCCCATTCAATTTAGCATTAAGCTAGCAATTTATTTATTTTCATTTCAGTGTGTAATAACATGTAAATGTGTTAAAACAAAGCATGTAACTCAGACATATTCTTTATTTTTTACACAGAGTCAAGTCAAGTGTGGAACCAAGTTCTAGCGTCAAACTTTTCTTGGGAAACTGTTATCAATCTGTCAAGCTAACGGCAACACACACAAGCAGGAGCAGAATAGTACTGTACATCCCATAATATTATAGTGTGTGTACGGAGAGGCTGAGTCACGCCCTTCTACTTCCGGTCCATGGGTGCTTAGCTTGTAAAAAAATTTGAATGGCAGTGAATGGAGCAAGTCAAGCTAAATTCTAACTGTTTGACAAGTGCTCTGAAATTCACATATAATAGTGTTTAATAAGAAATATTTGATGTGTCATAGACAGATGGGAAGCAAAGGTGACGTTAGGATTTATTTGGACTTACTACAATGCGTGGTGTATGTGACGTCACACTCCGCTCAGCTGTGGAGTCTATGGTGACGTCACATGCGTGCCAGGCGTGTTGTCCAAATGATTAAGGGGTTTTACTCACAAATGAATCAGCCATTGGATAACAGAAGTAATTGAAACACACATCAATAATTATCATCTATTATGAGGTACAACACGTGTGTGATTCACGACACATGACAAACCAGATACCATTTTTATTTATTTATTTATTTATTTCCCATTCATTAATTTTCCAATATCAAGCCCTATGAGCCTTCCAGAAGGGGCGGAAACTTAAGCTCTCCATAAGGACTGAAATGAAAGTCAGTGTATTGTGTTGGATTTTATGTGTTATGACTGAACAATTTTGACAGTTATTGTGAATACACCAACGTTTGGTTTAACAGAATAAATGTATATTTAGTTCCAACTCAACAGTTATTGTGCATGAACTCATTAACATTTGAACAAAGGTGAGAATTATTGTGAAGGTGTTTAATAAAGTTTGACTGACTGATCCGACTCTTTTGTTTCACTTAATGCACCTTATAGTCCAGTGCGCCTTATAGTGTGGAAAATATGGTAATTTATAAAAGTATTTTCATAATTTAATGTGGGGGGGGGGGTTGCACTAAAACAATGACAAAAATATGTAGTTATGTATGTAGTTAGTGGTCATTATTTATAGGTTATTATGTTTTCATTTTACTGGTGCGACCCATTGCAGATCAAATCAGGCTGAATGTGGAAAATGAAGAACAGGAGTTTGAGAACCCTGTACTTAACTCTTAATAACAGAAGCAGAAATGGTTCAAATTGCATTTAATTTTATTTAGACCATGAGTAGGAAATTCTGGTCCTCTGGGGCCAGTATCCTGCAGGTTTTAGATCAGGGGTGCTCGGTCCTGGTCCTCCAGCACTACTGTCCTGCACCTTCCAACACACCTGGCGGTCATTATCAGCCTTCTGCAGAACTGGATGAGAGGTTTATCATTTGAAACAGGTGTGTTGGAAGAGGCATACATCTAAAACATGCAGGATAGTAGGTGTGGAGGACCAGGACTGAGCACCCTTGTTTTAGTCGTTTCTTTCTTCCAACACACTTGGAAGTAATTACATCATTATCAGGCTTCTGCATAACTGGGTGATGAGCTGATTATTAATTGAACCAGGTGTGATGGAAGAGGGCATTATCTAAAACAGGTGTCAAACTCCAGTCCTTAAGAGCCAGTGACCTGCATGTTTTAGAGCAGGGGTGTCAAAATCCAGTCCTCGAGGGCCATTGTCCTGCATGTTTTAGAGATTTCCCTCTTCCATGTGATTCAGTTTAACCCTTTAATTCCTGAGATTTTAGCAATCAGTAAAAAAGTTAAAAATAAACTAACATTAAATGAGCAACAACAAAAAACAAAAATTAATAATAAGCTAACAAAATAATTGGTAACATGAGCAAAGTAAGACACAAATGGCAGAAAATCAAAGAAAAATAATGACATAAAAAATGTAGAAAAATAAACAAAATCAGCAACAAAATACATATTTACAAAATGAAAAAATAATGTGGAAAAAATTGGAAAAAAAGAGAAAACTAGTATTAAAATTTGATCCCAGCAGTTTTAATTTTGCCTCCTTTTTGACACCTTTTCCATCCACAAAACTAAAAGGAAAATGGTAGAATTTTTCTGAATATTTAAACTAAATCATCCATTCAGAATGCATCAGCGCTGACACTTAATAGTTAATAATCAGGTCCTCATCAGTTCTTCCAGTTGTGACGACAACCAGCAGCAAAACCAAAATAAAAACTGTGTTTTTCCCAACAGTGTCTTAACACGGCAGCAACTTTACAGAACAGAACCAAGAGAAAAACAACCAGTATTTACCGTAGGCCTATTTATCCTCATTTCTCCTGTGTTTTAAATCACTTTAATTATCTTCATTCAAATGCAGTCGTCTTCTTCTGTGTCACAGTTGAACAAACTCACAAGTGTTTCATCACATCTGTCTACATGATGAAGGGGTGAGGATTTGAAAAATAATTAACTGTTGGTCATTTGTCGTCCGTGTTCTATCTGCTAAAGAAAAGTACGAGATTCTTCTTTGCATTGATTTTTCTTAGTAGTTTTGATTCTAATTCTGGTTAGAGCGCCCCTAGAGGTAGAAGAAAAATCCACAGAATAGCTGCACCTTTGTATAAACCTCATGGTTCTAAACATATGAAAAAAGCAGTGTCTTATAGTCCAGAAAATCTGGTAAATCCAATATGGCTTATCTGAAGAAAAAAATTGTGTTTCAATTTGTGGTGCATTAGGTGGCCAAATGCCATAGATTGACTTGACTATTATTGCTCTTCATCCCTGGGCCGCATTGGAACCGTTGGCTGGCCACATTTGGCCCCCGGGCCACATGTTTGAGACCCCTGTTCTAGTATTAGCCTTTCCCCTCATGCAGGCCTGCTTTTAAAATAATCACACTTCTGACAGCAATGCTCCTGACTGTTGTAATCCTAGAACTGGAGGCTATAATAATAATAATAATAATACTTATAATAATGGAACCAGTAATAATGACTAAGGATACAGATAAAAAGGATGAAACTGATGCGTGATGACAAGCTATTTATTTACTGATGCAATATGTGTAAATATCAGGCCAGATGCTCCACACACACTTTAATAAGATGTATTTTTTTAATGTAAATGTACCCATAAGCAGGTTATTTACCAGTGACATAATATAATAATATAAGATATTAAAAGACTGTTTGCTTCTACTTGAATAGCCATGGGCCCAGTATTCCTGTAACTGCCAACAAACACATTTTTCACCCCCAGTGGCATTAAAAAATATTTTTAAAAAAATACACTAAATATACAGTACAGTATCAGCTGTGTTATGAAATGGGTCAAAATCAGCTGCATGTAATGGAGTCTTAACACTTAATTGGCTGGATTGCTAACACCCCTCGTCTCATCTCGTCTCGGCAGGAATTAAAAATAAATAAATAAATAAAAATCAGATCCAGGAAGAGTACGTACACTCACCCCAGCTGTCTCTGTCCTTCCTTCTGTCCTGCTTGGCCATCATCTGTCCTTATGTTTGTCCGCAGATGTCAAACCCTATTCAGCACTCATGAGTGTCGGGCTGGGAGGATGCCCCTGTCTCCGCCCAAACGATGCTCGTATCGCAGGAGAATGATGATGATGACGATGACGATGACGATGACGATGATGATGGAGCTTTTCTTCCCACAGACCTGCGAGGCTGTCACGCGCCGCCAGGGGACGCTGTTACTGTGTGTTGTCCTCGGTTTAGTTTTTTTGTTTGTCAAAATATGAACTTCATTAATTTCAGATAGACAGACAGATACTTTATTCATCATTTTTCAAGGAAATTGCTTTTGTTACAGCAACAGAACAAAAACACTCAGATCACACATCATCACAGATCACACACACAAAGGCCTATTGCACATAAAAATATCACCATTACCCATAAAAATATTACTATTGCACTGAAAAATATTACTATTGCACATAAAAATATCACTATTACCCATAAAAACATCAATATTGCACATAAAAAGATCACTAAACTACACTATTACCCATTAAAAAGATCACTATTGCACATTAAAAAGATCACTATTGCACATTAAAAAGATCACTATTGCACATTGCAGAGTCTAATTGCTGCCAGCAGAAAAGATGTCCAGCAGCGTTCAGTCTTACATTTTGGGGGAATCAGTCTTTGGCTGAAAGTGTTCTGTCCAAATCACCCCCAGAGAGTGAAGTGGGTGTGAATTCAGGTCAATTTATTGAGCATTCGCACCTCAGCCACCTGCTTAATTTTGTCCCTTGGTGCAAAGGATGTGTTGTGTGTAATATCCTGTAACATGGCAGTCAGACACGGAAGACCTCCGCCAAGGCTCGATATGGCGTCATATGACAAAACATGATGTGATGGAGCCATAGGTGTCGACCCATCTGATGTCTGAAGGTCAGACCATGTGAATGAAAAAAAGACCAGATTCTATGTTGTCTGAATCCTGAGATATTACCACTGATGTGTTTTAGTTGTTGACCTTTAGTGTGACCTTGACCTTTGACCTAATTTCTGAAAATCCATTAGGGTCTTCCTTGAACCATTATCTATCAGTCCTGAAAGTTTCATCAAAATCCATTCAGAACCTTTTGTGTAATCCTGCTGTCAGACAGACAGACAGACACACAAATAAACAAACAAACAGACACACAAACAAAGTGACCCGAATTTATTACCTCCTTGGCGGAGGTAATAACAAGCAGAGTGTGGCTGTTTTTTTTCCATTGGTCTGTAATGGAGGACCTGCAGTACCATCGAAGACCAGCAGGGGGCAGTGCTGCTTCAGGGCGTCACTGGAAAGGGGGAAACAAACAACACCATGTCATAACAAAGGGTTGGAAAAACAGATGTAAAATGTTGTAACATCTTTCATTGTATGTGGTGAAAATGAGTTAGATTTAACTTGAGTTTTGTCAAGATGTAGCAGCAATACTAACAAATAAATCGAATAAAATACAGAAGATAGAGGCATACTACTACTACTACTACTACTACTAGTAGTACGACTATTACTACTACTACTACTACGACTACTACTAATAATAATAATAATAAGGAAAACTAAGAGTAACTGGGGAGTAGACAAAAATAAAACAGAAGTTTAAACAAAAATACATTTGAATTCAGTGAAAATAAAATGGAATGTGTGTGTGTGTGTGTGTGTGTGTGTGTGTATAATCTAACGTTCACGTTAACGTTTTTACATGCAACTTCAATAGTGTCTAAATTATGTATATAATTGTTACTTGGATTGAAATTCAAATGAAGTTATCTGTTGCACCATTTTCTTGTTTGTGAGCAAAATAGAATTTATCCAAAAAAAAATTACATCTGAATCTTAAACATCATCATGTTACCTGTTTTACTAAACAAATATTCCATCATATTTAAAACCATGTTTTATAGAATGTATTCTGTGTAGAATTCGGTCCAGTAAGTGTTAAGTTCAAAAAGGAGAAAGAAAAGCATGGAGAACCTCAGAGGACAGAGACATAAACAAACTAATGACAGAAGAAAAGCGCGTCATGACTCCACCCACTTTGACGCCATTGGCTAATCATGGAGACTCGTTTAGGGCGTGTCCCGGGCTCATGGGCGTCTCAAATCTACAGAAAAACATTCTTTTAGCCCGCCCCTGAACGCAGATGATTGGCCCCAGGGGGTTCTTGTTGCCAAAGCCTTTGTCTGATTGGTTTGATGTGTTGTCACTTTGCACGTGACAGACACCACTCCGCTAACCTGACATGTTTCGAAAATGAAACTGACCCGTGCCTGACAGGAAGAAACGAAAACAGATTCTTATTTTTGGGAAAGCCCCGGTGTGTTACGGTTTTATTCTTACTCTGTGGAGACAAAGGAAGTGAATGGTAAGAATCAGGTACGGAGAGATTTGAGTGGTGGCATATTTTAGGAAGGAACGTCAGGCCTGTGATGTTAGCTTTACCAAACAGCATTCTGTAGCTAACACTAGCTAACACTAGCTACCACATAGCATAGTGTTTAGAGTATATACTCAGCTCTGTGTTGTGTGTCTCTGTCTGTAAGGCTTAGCCCAGGTCCGTTCCGGTCCTATATTTTTATGGAAAACTGAAGGACATGTTTTCTCCTTTTTTTCCAGCTGGGAATGTTGGGTAAACATCAGGGCTGAAGAGGACGCATGTCACTGGAATGGAGGTGAGGGGTTGTAGTAGATAAGCCAAACTAACATGTCAAACATCTGTTCTGAAGCTACAGCTATCATTTGTTTTTGTAATGTATCGATGATTTTCCTCGATTTAATTTGATTAAATGCTTATTTGAATAGGCAAAAATGTGTGTGTGTGTGTGTGTGTGTGTGTGTGTGTGTGTGTGTGTGTGTGTGTGTGTGTGTGTGTGTGTGTGTGTGTGTGTGTGTGTGTGTGAGAGAGAGAGAGAGAGAGAGAGAAACTGACAACTTGTCCTGTATTATAGAACCATGTTGTGTGTCACAGTAGAGATGACAATTAAGTACAATCTCTACGAGGAAAATTGCCAATTCTACTAATACAAATTTCAATTTGTGTCTCTCCTAGGGGAGATTGAAATCCTAACTAAATACAATCTCAGTTGCTATCTCTTTTAGGAGAATTGGCAATTCTCCTAGGAGAGATAGCAATTGAAATCTGTATAAAAGGGAACTTTAAAAGTATCTCTAGTAACAATAATTGTATCACTCATTCAATAATAGTGGACAATACAAATGACAAGACCAGATATTACTTTTATTTTCTTAACACATCATATTTTTTTACATCACAATTTTCATTACATGATATAATAATGTTCATATCACCCATATAAGGACTCTAAGGACAGAGGATGCTTGGAACTTCATTTATTTATGTGGTTGATTGTTCTCTCCTGTAAAGACCTGTGAGATGACGTTGTTGTGATTTGGGGCTGTATAAATACAATTTAATTGAGTATAAGGCCACAATATTAATCAATTATACACTTCAGTTTGCAATTACTTTTCTAATTATATACCATCAAGCTTCTTCATATGTTCCACTTCATTTCACAGTTATATTCTCTCCTTTTTGGTGTGTGAGCACTTTATTCTTTGACTAGCTTGACTACCTTTGATTAAATTATTGAACTTTATCTTAGTCAATTAGAGATTGTCTTAGTAGAATTGGAAATTGTCCTCAAGGAGGTGCCAATTGAAATCTCTCCTGGGGGAAATTGCGATTACCAACTCTACTAAGAGAATGGTCAATTCTACTGAGTTACCATCGCTACTGTGACACATATAAGATCTATATAGAAATAAGAACAATGTAAAAGTAAATAAAATATTTATAGGTAGAAACAATAACAAACCAGACAAATGACATCTACAAACAATATGTGCACTGCAGTCTTCAACACATTTGGATCTAATTTGCTAATTTACCAACAATTTAAGATGGAATAACATCCAGGTGTTGATCCTGGGTAGAAGCTAGATTGGATCAGCCAGACGGACGGGGTGTGGTCCTCAGGATGTTTGAGGCAATTTCAACACAGATAATTGAAAGTGGATGGTAACATTATAAATTGTTAAATTTCACACTTTTGAAAGATGACAGATGAAAGAAGAAGATCTGGTAAAATCTAGCCAGACCACTGAGGACGACTCTAGGTCTAAGGTTATTATTTTTTCAGTCGACCGTATGACAAAAGTAAAGATGAATGGAATGAACAAAAACACTGTGTGCAATGTTTGAAAGTATTTACCATTAATTTATTAGTGTATAAATTACTGTATAATAGAATTCAACAGAGGTTCTTAAATATAACTGAACATTGTCAAACATATCTGACTTGTTAAAAAAACCTGCTGTCATTCATTGAAGCCTCATTTCACTGTCATTTTATTATTCTAATGTCACTTTGCATCACCATGGCCTTCCTCTCTGTCTGGTTTCGGTGGTGTACAGGTAACTTTAAGTCAAAAATAAACAGTATAGAATGAGTCAGTACTCTAATCAGGTTCGGACCTTAGTCCCGCTACCGTCCGTCCATCTGTTCCAATCTAGCATCTACCTTGATCCTGGCGTTTTGTGCGTCACAATAAGCGTCCATGTGAAACAAAATGGTGGAAACAATATTTAACAGCAGCAACGTTAAGAAAATTAAACTTCAATTCAGGAAAATCACAATTGAATAATTTGATTTGAGTCAGTTAATCAATTATTTTTTATTTTCATCTCTAGTCAGAGATATTTCTGTACATTATACAAAACAAACTCTCAGTTTGGGACTTACTGATGAATTTTCCAAAAATGTGTTATTCTGTTCCATCACAGTTTTTATGTCAAACAGATATATTCATGTTATATTTAATGTTGGTTCATTTTCAGTTACTTCACCACAAATGTCATTAATCCGTGTGTCATTCGTTCGTTAGTTTTTCAAAATTAAGCCAAAAATAAGACAACGAAAAAAACAAGTAGTTTCTTCATTATTTGTTTCCAAAACAAAAACGATGTATAACAATGAGTTTTTTCAGTTTTTGTTTTTGTGTTTAAATAAATAATGGAAAAAACGGATAACGGCCAACTCCCGTTTTATACAATTTTGACCTGAAGCCAGTTAAGTAAACCAGAAATGACCTTTGACCTACAGTAACAAAGATAGAAACCTATGTCCTATTTGGGGAAACTAAGAGGGTCACCCTAAGACCTGAAGATATGACCATGGAGAAAGTTAGTGTCATATTCCAGGTATGTTCTTTTTATAATAACACAAAAATATTTATATGACCAGTGTATATGTATATGTGTCATATGTGTTCAGCTTGTACTTACCTTATGTATTAATGACAGGATAACAGTTTCCAGTTCTGCATCTGACATATGTCATTTACACCTGAGTTGGTGTCGAGCACAGAATCTTCTCACCAACATTTCAGAGGATCTCTGAATACATAACTGTTAGTGTGTTAGAAACCTCAGCATGTGTTTTTCCATCGTCACACAGCTGTTTAATTTGACCATAATGGTCTTCAAGTCCAGTGGACATGTTTCTTTCGGTTGTTTAGATTCATTTCTGGTTTACTCAACTTGCTTCAGGTCAAACAGCCATTATGTTTTAAACACAAAAATGAAAAAATCCGTTTTTATCCGTTTTTTTCATTTTGGTTTTGGAAACAAATAATAAAGAAACAACTTTTTTTGTTTTCATTTTGAAAAACTAATGAACAAATGATACACAGATCGTCATATTCGCAGTGTTTTCTTTTGTCAGTTACAAAAACTATAATAACCTGTGGACAATACTGTTGATATTTTTCCTGGCTGCATCAATGTGATGTTCAGGTTTAATCCTACAGACTGTAACACTATGTTTGTTTGATTATTGAGGCATGACATGACTTCCTGGCCTTTTTACCAAAGCAGTGGAGCGTTGAATGTCTTTGTCAACAGGAAACCAACTAGTCACACTGGGTAACGATGTTGAACTCAGACCTCACTTCAGGCACGATACGAGGGGGGGGTTTGTTTGTTTGTTTTTTAAACACTTTTTATTGATCATTTTCAAAGTTATACAGTCCAGAGCAAATATATCTAATATATGGACACAGCAATTATCTCAAGAGTCTGTATGGGATCCAGACTCCAGACACCAGTTCTCAAATATTCCAACACTTTTCCAAATTTTCTATAAAAATGTTTTTCTGATCCTTTACCCTTTATTGGTCACACTACAAAAATCTGTATTTTTTTTTGCTTTTTCCACCTCACAGGGACTATACTAACATAAAACATATATATATATTTTTTTACTGACCCAAAATTTAACAAAAGTATTAAAACTCAAACATTACTCCTTCACCAATCTTATCAATATAATTTGTGACTTGGTTCAAATTAGATCTATTAACTCTTTATGTTTGTATCATTAGTGTAGTGGTTGTCAAACCTTTTCAGTGATGTAGCCTCTTAGCCTAACATTGTTTTAAAGTTTTAATCTCATAATTGACTTTTTCTCATAATTTTGATTTTGTCCGAATTTTTTTTTTAATCTCATGATTTTGACTTTTTATTTCATGATTTCACCACTGACATCACTGTAAAAAAGTTTGAGAACCACTGTCCCAAAAGTTAATAAAATGAAAAAAAAATCTAACTTACCTACAATTTTGTGTCCAAAAGAAAAGATCATAGCAGAGGTGTTGTCACGGTTCTGATCTTCTTCTTTGGTGGTATACTAGTCATGACCTGAATATATCATTGACTGCCCAACAAGTTTGGTGTCAAAGGACTTACATTTAGATTAGATATCAGGGTTCGAAGTTACCTCGATCAAATGGTTGAGCTGAACAACAAAGGGTTAAAATAAAATCTTAATTTTTCCAGAGAAATACAGTCAGATAATCAGTGACTTCTGATTATCTGACTCCCCTCCCCATCTAGCCATAATAGCCTTTCAGCCCAACTTGAACAAAAACTGAACAATATATTTATGTGTTCTCAATGATTCAGGGAAACTACCGACTGTAACACACACAGTAATGAGTTCAGATTTAATTGCTGCTTAATTATCACACTAACCTCACCACATATGGTTTACCACATACATACCATATACTTTTACTCCAGGCGTCAGGACTCAAACATAATACAATTCCAAATGGATTTCAACCTTGAAACAGAAGTCATTGTTTTGGGCCCTAAAGAAGAAAGGTCAAAGGTCAGTGCTCACCTGGGCGGCTGTGGCTCAGTTGGTAGAGTGGGTTACCCAATGACTGAGAGGTTGGCAGTTTGTGTCCCGCCTCTGGCTGTCCACATGTCAAAGTGTCCTTGGACAAAGACACTGAACCCTTTGTTAGTCTCCCAGTAGGACTGACCTTTGACCTTATAAACCTACTGGTGTATGAGTGTGTGTGAATGGGTGAATGTGAGGCTAATGTAAAGAGCTTTGAACCATGAAGGTGGAACAACTATAGAAGTGAAGAACATTTACCTTGAGTCCATGTCCCTGAACTCTACAAACCAAGACAGAAATCTGAGTGTAATTATTAACTCAGACCTGAAATTCACCAACCATTTAAAGGTGTTACTCAGTCTGTCTATGACCACCTGAAGAACATCACTAGACTGAAGGGTGTTCTGTCCAAACCACACACACAACAACTCAGTCAGTCATTCATTTTCAGTAAGTTAGAGAACAATAAATAATATCTTTCACAAGAGAAAACAACAGCAGTAATACATTAAACAGAAGGATCATGATGATTAATTAATCTGAGTTAATGAGTTAATTTTGACACACAAGGTTTGGTGTTTTCTGGAAATCTGTTTTGAATTCTGGCCACTCGTGTGATATTTTTATATTCATTGTACAACAGAAGTGAACTGAAAACATGAAGGTAATACATAGTACAGCGGGGCAGCCATTAACTGATGAGTTGGCAGTTCGATTCCCGCTCTGTCCCCGTCGGTCCGTTGTGTCCTTGGGCAAAGACACTTCACCCTCCTGCCTCCAGTGTGACTCACACTGGTTTATGAATGTTTGGTGGTGGTGGGAGGGACTGTAGGCTTCTGTCAGTCTGTCCCAGGACAACTGTGGATACATATGTAGTTTAGCACCACCAGAGGGAGCATGTGAGAGTGGATGAATAATGGATCACGAATGTGAAGCTCTTTGAGTGTCTTGAAAAACGCTATCGAAATGTAATCCATTATTATTATTATTATTACAACAGTAATTTAGTAATTTTATTTATTTATTTTATTAATTAAACTGTCCATGTTGTTTTTTCCTTCCTGTTGTAATCTTTGATAATCCTCTATGGTCCAGTTTTCACATCTCTGCTTCCTTTTTCTTTCCTCTAGTCTGTAGCGCTGGCCTTAACTGGTTTGTGAGGCTGATGTCACCATGGCGCACTTTGACACCGATTATCAGCGCCTGGAGGCGTCCTACAGCGACTCCCCCCCTGGGGAGGAGAACCTGTTGATGCATGTGCCTGAAGGAGCCAAATGTATGAGTACAGGTCGACCCATATGGGTTTTTCTAAATGTCAATGTGATATTTAGAGGTCAGTCAGCCAATGGCCGATATTAGCAACCAATTTTTTTGGGCTGATTTTTAGGGCGGATATGCCATTGTGTTGTGCTTCATTGGTCTAACCCTAACCCTTAACATTTAATAGTGCCTTCAATGTCACTATATGTTAATGAAAGAAATTATTAATTTAATTTAGATTTTAGGTAACAGTTTATAAAAACTACACACATTCCACTATGTATTAACCATTTGTTATCTATTTGTTAATGTTTATTAATGTATTATACACAATTTGTCATAAAGCATTTGATCACATGGCTACACATGGTTTGTTCATAGAAGAGAAGAAAAAACACTTTGTTTCTGATAAATTGTGTATGAATAAACATTAACAAATAGGTAATAAATGGTTAACGCATCATTAACAAATAGGTAATAAATGGTTAACACATCATTAACAAATAGGTAATAAATGGTTAACACATCATTAACAAATAGGTAATAAATGGTTAACACATCATTAACAAATAGGTAATAAATGGTTAACATGTCATTAACAAATAGGTAATAAATGTTAACACATCATTAACAAATAGGTAATAAATGGTTAACATGTCATTAACAAATAGGTAATAAATGTTAACACATCATGAATTTAGTGAAAGTAGAAATAAAGCGTTCTCCAACTGTGATGCAGTTGAAATGCTGTTGTTTTTTTCTTTCACTTAATGAAGCAACACATCATAAATGACAAGCTATCATTAGAATAAATACACCACTTTTGGACACTGGAATGTAAGAATTGAGGACTTAAGTAGCTGCCCACAGATGTGCCTGAGTTAAAATCAGCGTGACCAAATAAGAAAATGGGCTGATGCTGATTGATTAAAAAAATAGTTAAAACCGGCTGATTAAATCAGTCGGCCAATCGATTGGTCGACCTCTAGTAGACCCCCCCCAGTTTTACAGTGACAGAACAGACTAACCCTAACCCTACAGAAACACTGTAACTAATATGAACCAAATGGTGTTTTTTTTTCAGCCCAGTGGCACCACATAGAAAACCTGGACCTGTTTTTCCAGAGAATATCCTTTATTCCTTTATTGTATGGTATTCTAAAGGTCTCAAATGTCAACTGAAATATTTTTATTGTACTTTTAGTTGTTCTGTTCCATTATTATCTACAATAAGATCACAGTTGGGTATTGTTCAGAACATTTGGTCAAAGTGTGGTGGAACTGAACTAGTCGTTAGGTTTGATTTGACAAGTTCTTAAAGTGATACTCTGGAGTTTTTGACGTCAGATCTATTGTCTGAATGAGCCAGAGTGTAGGAAATGTGTAGAGAATCATTTTTTTAAATAAAATTTCATGCAGTCTTTGTAAAATCAGTGGTGGCTGTTGCTAGGCTAGTGAAAGTGAATGTCCTTTATGTTAGCCGTCCTCTAAAACAGCCTTACCCAGTCCTCAAAGCACCCAAAGCTAATCAGTCATTATGTCAGGCTGTGGATGGAAATGTTTTTTCTCCCAGTATCCTCTTCAGTATTCCTTAACTTCCTGTACGTCTATAACCTGCACCAGAAAAATGGCTTCACCTGTATGCTGTTGGGAGAGATCTTTGAGCTGGTGTACGTATCTGATCAGTCTTTGTTATCATGCACAATACACTCTTTGAACATCAACTTCACAATGAACATGTGCGCAATAGTCACACATACATATATATATATATATATATATATATATATATATATATATATATATATATTTTTTTTTTATATATATATATATATATTTTTTTATTATTATTAATTTAATTAATTTATTTGTCTTTTGTATTTATTCATTTATTTATTTATTAAACAATTTTTTATTTAATTTTAATTAGTTATTTGTGTTTTTTATATATTTCTTTTTTCTTTTTATTTATTTATTTATTTTTCATTAATTATTAATTTTATTTAATTATTTAAGCTGCAGAAGCTACAGAAATGTGTGTTCAGTGTCGACCACAATCCGTGTATCATTCGTTTACACAACAAAAACAAGTAGTTTCTTCATTATTTGTTTCCAAACCCAAAATTAAAAAACAGATAATGATGCAGTTTTTCATTTTTCCTTTTTGTGTTTAAATGAATAATAGAAAAAATGGATAATGGCCGTTTTCCATTTCATCCAATTTTGACCTGAAGCAAATTGAGTAAACCAGAAATGACCTTTGACCCGCAGTGACAAAGATGTAAACCTACATCCTATTTGTGGAAACTAAGAGGACCTGAAGATATGACCACAGAGAAAACTGGTGTCATATCAGACTGTAATGATCTTCAAGTTTGGTGGACATGTTTTTGTGGGTTGTTAACATTCATTTCTGGTTTATTCAATTTGCTTCAGGTCAAAATTGGACAAAACGGGAAACAACCGTTATCCGTTTTTTCTTTTATTCATTTAAACACGAATAGGAAAACTGAAAAAACACATCGCTGTCCATTTTTTCATTTTGGTTTTGGAAACAAATATTGAAGTAACAAGTTGTCTTTCTGGTTTTATTTAGAAAAATGAATCAATGAATGATACACGGACTGACCACTAATCTGTTTGACTGTTTGTGTTGACACCACACAGCTGTTATTTACTCCTGAGGATGTTTTCATATAAAACAGTGGAACCTCAACTTACCAAAGACCTAGCTAATGAATAGTCCAAGTAACGACAAAACCTTCACGCCAATTTTGAGACGCAAATACAGTACTGTATGTTCTGTACGTACTGTAAGTAACATCTCATTGGCTATGAGGGAGCTACCCATGATGCTTTTGGTGACCTTTGACCTAACCTGACTCACGTCATCTGGCTGCTTTTCGCTACGCTCATACAACCATCTGAGTACCATGAGGTTCAAGTTTTCTTCAAAACAAAGGAGCCAATCATCGTCGCCAGGTGGGAGTACCCCATGACTGGGCGACGTTGTGGCTGGTGTGACGTAAAGTGTCACAGCTTCAGTTCAACGTCAGTGTCTGAAGTGCCGCATCAGTCCAGATGATGGATATATTCTTCATCTAATCACATGCAATGATTATAGATAAGGCCCCTCCTTTGAAAAGGGATCAGTTGTGGAAGAGTCACAGATGGTATCGATAGATGTGACAGTCAGGTGACCTTTGACCCTCATCCATCACAGAGTTACTGTTGTTTGGTGAGCTTTTCCCAGTGTGTTTATTACAGTACGTATTGATTACTCATCATGAGCCCAAAGAAAGTGATTCTGGTGGAAATGAAAAGAAGAAGCAACTGAAACAGGAGATGATAAAGAAAGGAGGAGGAGCCATCATTCCATCAGGACCAATAAAAGACATGCTGGACACATTTCATCAACTTTCCCAATTAGTGGAAAAACAACATCCTGAAAAAATGTTCACGAGTCCTGCTATCGCTCAATACGACGATGGTTGTCTTGTGCATTTTAAGAAGATTATGAAAAGTGGTCAAAGGCAATCGGTATTATACCAAACGTCCGTCAACAAACACTGAAGGTGAAAGTGACAATTAAAACAAACACAATGAAAGTGACCCACATGTCTGGTATGAAAATGACCCACATGTCTGGTTCATTTGAATGGTTTAATGTTTAATGTTCAGTCAGTGAAGTCACATTTACCCACTGACACCAATACATTACATCAAAATATACATTTTCATTGACTTTTAACATATATTTCATACATAATGTGTATACTTTTATAGTTTTTAAAGGGTTTAGGGCTCATTTCTTGAATGAATTAATTTCGTAAATTGAGGTACCACTGTATATATCGCAGGGTTAAAAAAATGTCAGTTTTTCCTACTATCATGCAGCCCTAGTATTGATGTATAAAAAGCTAACCAGCCTTTTCTGTAATTGTGGTTGAATGTCTGTGTTTTGTGTCTTGTTTTCCAGTCAGTTGCTGTTTGTGGTGGGCTTCACAGTCTTTCTCACTAACTGCATTGATTACGACATCCTGTTCGCCAACAAGTCTGTAAATCACACTGATTCCTCTAAAGTGACTTTGCCTGATGCCTTCCTCCCAGTGGATGAATGCAGTGCACGGTGAGTTGGAAAGTCTTTTTATTAGCTTGGACTGTCTGCTGGAGGACTTTGTTCATATCTTCATTCATTTTTTGGACTTTTTAAAAATGTTTCAAAAGTATTAGCAAAAAGAATTTGATTTCTGTTTTACCATTTTTCTATCCTGACACTATATCTATCACCATATCATTTATTTCTGATCGAACATTGTTTCGTAATTGACGATGAAAGGACAGTTTTCATTTGTATAAGAAAACCATTAACCTTCAGACCATAAGTGAGCCCAATTCTGGTCTGGTTTTGGTCAAAGCCAAAGTAGTCCCGGCAGGTTTCCTGGGGTCAACAAAATAAAACGTGTTTCTTCTCAAAACAATATGGGTTAGAATGAGTGATTTATTAGGGTTAGGGTTATTCCAACACATACTGTTTTGAGAAGAAACACATTTTATTTTGTTGACCCCAGGAAACCTGCCGGGACTACTTTGGCTTTGACCAAAACCGGACCAGACCTGGGCTCACAGGACAGTATGGGGGGTAAGTCAGTGTGGGTGCACCAGAGTAAAGACACTAATGACAAACACATTCATCTGAAAAAGACTGAACTGTATTTGATGAAGACTATTGTGTTTAACTGTAACTTCTACATTTTTTGTCTCCTAGCCTCCGACACAACACATTTATGATCTTTTTGCTGATAATATCTGGAGTGTTTTGGTTGCATCGTCTGGTCAAATTCATTTACAATGTCTGCTGCTACTGGGAGATCAGATCCTTCTACATTAATGCCCTTAAGATGACCATGGTGAGACAGTCAACTGCATATGCTGCTATATCATGGGGGATATATCGGGGATGAATTGACTCTCAATATGGCGTCTGGTTACAGTCGTATCCAGGATATACGCTTCAGCATTTCCTGTTGAATACTTCAGTGTTTTGATAACACTCTAGTGTTTGACAGCTGTTCAAAGACGACAACTTTTTAATCCAGATGTTTGCAGGACCTTCTGAAACTGTCTATTACAGATGTCCAACGACTGGTTCAGATCAGAAGCATCAGACCCAAGAACAAGTGAGAGAAGGGATAGAAGGTGTATATTTAGAACTACATGAACAAGTACGACTGTCAGTTGAACTGTGGTCAACTCTGACTGGTGACACAACATGACTGTAGCTGCTAGCTACAAAATAACTTAATAGAGCAACATAACATTACACCCGATTTGTTTCCCGGAAGCATTTTGAGGCATTTTGGAGCCTTGAGCAGCGTGCTGCGACCAGAACAATGCTAAGGATTATCAGCTCCAACTGCATCAGACAGTATGAGGCTATAGATTTGAGTTTGGCTACACTAATATTCACCATGACTTAACTGTAAGTAATGTTAGAATACTAATGTTGTGTTGATCAGTTAACTTACTTTAGGAAGTGTTAGTTACTATACAAATGTTTGACAGAAGTGTTATTTTATACAAACTTATAATCTCATATCTAACATTAAACAACTGAGCAACGAGTGAAATGCTCGATGTTAAGCAAAGCTACTAATAATCAAGGAAGTCACTCTCTAAGCACTGTTAGCTACGTAGCTAGCAGCTACAGTCATGTTGTGTCACCAGTCAGAGTTTACCACCGTTCAACTGACAGTCGTACTTGTCCATGTAGTTCTAAATATACACCTTCTATCTTGTTCTTGGGTCTGATGCTTCTGATCTGAACCAGTCGTTGGACATCTGTAATAGACAGTTTCAGAAGGTCCTGCAAACATCTGGATTAAAAGGTTATCATCTTTGAACAGCTGTTAAAGCTAGAGTGCTACCAAAACACTGAACCGCAAATGCTCAAGCACATCCTGGATACGACTGTAACCAGACGCCATATTGTGCAAAGAGTCAATTTGTGAAGAGAAAAAATTCCACAGTCAACGCTTCATTTTCAAATTTTTGTCTTTATTTTGGTGCAAAAAAAAAAGAAAAGATTAAATTGTAAATAAAATAGACATTTACAAACTCTCCTATAACAATAAAATGTGGAAAAACCTGAATAATTTTGAAAAACTTAAAATGTCTAAAGAAAATTAAGCCCAATTTGAACCATTTTCTGTTTTGTGTTCAGTGTCTTTGTAGATTTAATCCATAATGCACGTGTAGAAATGATAAGTTTAGGCAGAATATTGTTAAAATTGCATTTATTTTTCTACAGAAATGTCTTTTTTTCCAAGTTATTCACTTCTTTTTTTGTTTGGATAGTTTATAAAAGTAAGTATTTTCATAATTTAATGGGGGGGGGGGGTTGTCACTAAAATAAAGACAAACATTTGGAATGTCTTTTTTAATCTTTTTCTCGTTATTATGCTTTTATTTTATAGGTCTGACCTACTTCCGATCAGATTGGGTTGAATGTGGCCCCTGAAAGAAAATGAGTTTGAGAGCCCTGTTTTACACCTGTTATTTTTTACTCCTGTTTCTTAAAGTCATTGTGTGAATCTCTTTTCTTTCCAGTCAGAACTACCTTATGTCACATGGCAGGAGATCCAGGCACGAATTGTGGAGATCCAGAAGGAACACCAGATCTGCATCCATAAAAAAGAATTGACTGAGCTTGACATTTACCACCGCATTCTGCGCTTTAAAAATTACATGGTGTGTGGAACTGACCATGAGCTGCTCATGAATATTAACTCAACTGTTAGAGCTCTAACAAAAGTTTCTTCACTGTTCCCTCAGGTCGCCATGGTAAATAAATCACTCCTTCCTGTGAAATTTCGACTTCCTTTTCTGGGGGAATGTGTGTTCTTTACCCGTGGTCTCAAGTACAACTTTGAACTCATCTTCTTTTGGGGTCCAGGTATGGCTTTTAAACTGACATTCCTGTGATGATGTGCTGCATGCAGGGGTGTGACGAGATCTTCTGTGACGAGATCTTCTGTGACGAGATCTTCTGTGACGAGATCTCGCGAGATGTAATTTAGCGATATTTCTCGTCGTGTTAAAATTCTGTCTTGTTAGATTTGTTATCCAGCAGCAGCCAGAAAAGACGTCGGAAAATACTGGTATTACCTGGGTGTGATTTGCTGGGGAACCCACCCCCCCCCTTTGGTTTTGGACATTGGGTTTGTTATGGTCCACTGATTTTGCTGCCCCCTTGTGTCCGAGCCCCACATGGACGGGATCCCACCTTAGCCGGCACCCACCGGCCACTGTGGGGTTACTGGGAGACCCTCATATCTCCCTGTTCTTTTTTCTTTTTAAAAAAATATAAATTAATTTTAGAAAATTAATGAAAAACATTTAAATGAAAACAAATTAAATAATAAAACTTTTTAAAGCGTTTTAAAGATTAAAAACATATATATAATTTAATATAAAAATAATAAAAACATAAATAAATTAAAAAAATATCTCCCTCTTTCAATAAAATATATAAAAAATGTAAATTATTATTTTTGAAAAACTAAAAACATTTAAATTAAAAAATATATAAAAAAATATAAAACATTTTAAATGTTAAAAAAATAAGAATATAAAGAATAAATTTAATTTAAAAAAGTTTTAAAAAATTCCATCACACCTGGAAGCCATTACAACATGATCAGGCTTCTGAAGAGCTGATCAATAATTGAACTAGGTGTGATAGACGAGGGAAATAACTAAAACATGCAGGACGCTGGACCATGACGACTGGGTTTGAGAACCGCTGCATTAGCCTCACATTCACCCATACTAACAGTCCAGTAGGGTTCTAAGGTCAAAGGTCAGTCCTACTGGGAAACTAACCAAGGGTTCTGTGGACAGACAGAGCCGGGATGCGAACCACCAACCTCTCTGTCATTGAGCGACCCCCTCTACCAACTGAAGCACCTACTGTTGTATGAGTGTGTGTGAATGGGTGAATGTGAGGCTAATGTAAAGAACTTTGAACCATGAAGGTGGAACAACTATAGAAGAACATTGACCATTCCAGTGCTAGGCTACGTAGCTCATCACAGAGGCTGTAGTGAACACTGTGTCACCAGGTGTTTCATTAAATCAGTCGTATTCCAGCCTTTACATGTAAATGTATTTAACACCTGTAGCATATGGAAGCATCTGGAACTTCCTGTCAACTGTAACTGCACGGCCCAGTTTTTCTAATTGTCGCTGTGTGCACGTTGCTGCATGTGTGTGTTTCTATTTACCATAGCACGTTGCACTTGTTGTTTTACCAGTGCCCCCCCCTCTGCTCTTGTGTAGGTTCTCTGTTTGAAAACGAGTGGAGCCTAAAATCCGAGTATAAAAGAGGAGGGAACAGACATGATCTGGCAGAGCGGCTGGCGTCCCGTATCCTGTGGATTGGTATCGCTAATCTGCTTCTGTGTCCTGTCATCCTGGTGTGGCAGATCCTCTACGCCTTCTTCAGTTATACTGAGGTACGTGCTTCACTCTGGCAAAAATAAACACACCGTTGTTGTTTCCTGTAAAGTCTGCATGTGTGACAGTCATTCTGTGGAGACATTTTTGGGGTAAAATGAGTCACATTCACAGTAAAGTAACGTGTTTATATTAAGGATACACGTGTCTGTGGTTATAGTTGAACATAAAATAAATATTGTCAACTCTGTAAAAGGAGTCCATTTGTACTGACGATGTGATATTTGTCAGAATATGAATCCAAAAGTTACCACATTAAAAATTACATTTATGAAATGAAAGGTTCGGAGTACACTGTCTTCAGTACGAAAACGAATTTCTCAGATGGAAGAATGTGGTCAAAATATGTCATTTTATTGAGTATTTGGTCATTGTTTATTTATTTTATTGAATATTTTAGTCATTTTTGTTCATTTTATTTTATATTGCGGTTATTTTGTTCATTTTACTGAACATTTTTGTGACTTTTATTTATTTTACTGAACATTTTTTGTGACTTTTATGTATTTTACTGAATATTTTGTTCATTTTTGTTCATTTTACTGAATATTTGGTCATTGTTTATTTATTTTATTGAATATTTTGGTAATTTTTATTCATTTTATCTAATATTGTGGTTATTTTTGTTCATTTAACAGAACATTTTCATGACTTTTATTTATTTTACTGAATATCTTGGTCATTTTTGTTAATTTTACTGAATATTTAGCTGTAGCCACCTACAATATATATGTGGTAAATGTATGACCTTTACCTTAAAACAGGGTTATTGAGATATTTAGTTAAATCAGACGAATCAGATCTCGTGCTTCATATTTAACATTAGATCTAACATGTGAAATTTGATCGTTGTGTGACGTCACATAACATCAGTGACGTCATACGTGGTCGAATATTGAAATGGACATAACTGAAAAACAGGACGGAGAATTTCTTTGAATATTTTAAAACCCTCGAAGGCAGTGGTTCTCAAATCCAGTCGTCGTGGTCCACCTTCTATCTTCTATCACACCTAAGTTCAATTAATGATCAGCTCTTCAGAAGCCTGGGGATGATGTAAGAGAGATGTATTTATTATTTTAAAAAATGAATAAAACATTTTTTCATGATTTTATCTTGTATTTATTTTAAATCTTTACACTTTTAAAAAAATCTTAAATGTTTTTTAATTAGATTTTTTATTTATTTATATTTTTATTAAAAAAAGAGGGAGATATTTTTAAAATAGTGTTAATTTTATATATATATATATATATATATATATATATATATATATATATATATATATATATATATATATATATATATATATATATATATATATATATATATATATAAATAATTTAAAAAAAGGAAGAGGGAGATTTTTCTTTGAATATGTATATTTTCTATGTTTATTTCAAAACTTTTTTAGTTTTATTTTTTAAATGTAATTAAAAAATGTAATTAATTTTCATGAATTTTATTTATTTATATAAAAAAGAAGAAGGAAAGGGAGACCTCTAAAACATGCAGGACACTGGACCATGAGAAGCACTGCTGTAAGGGATTAATGACCCATGAAATAAATCATTAGTGAACATGGAACACTACTTTACACAGAAGTTCTGAACATCCACGTCCAAACCTGGGCAGACTGGTGCTGTCTACTGTGTACAATCCTTTCATTGATGTGAAGTCCATGATGATAGTTTCCAAGTGTGTCCTCAGGTGATAAAGCGAGAGCCCGGTTCTCTGGGCGCCAGGTGCTGGTCTCTGTACGGCCGATGTTACCTGCGACACTTTAATGAGTTGGACCATGAGCTCACGTCACGTCTGAGCAGAGGCTACAAGGTTGGTACAGCTGATTATAGATCCTCTGAAACTGAAGATTTCATTCACTGTTCCTCCTGAATCTAGTTTTAGAACTTAAAGAGCCAAAGTACTCACATGCTGTACTGCAGTACAAGTACAGCTACTGGTGTGAAAAAATACTCTGTAAAAAAAAAAAAAACTTCTCAACTGTAATAAAGTAAAAATTAAAACTACATTTTTGACATGGATGAAATAATACTTATTTAACCAGGAAAAATCATAAAGGTTTCAAAGGTATCTAAAAAAATAAAGCTTTTAAAAGTGAGTTAGTGTGTAGATGGTGTGTTTGCTCAGGTCATGATGCTGAGTTTAGTGGATATGGACATGAAGGGGAAATGGAGAAAAGAAAAGTCACATTTTTGATTCGATTTATAAAAGCAGAATTGTGAGATAAAAAGGCAAAATTAGATAAAAATTAATAAATGCATATTTATGAGATAAAAAGTCAAAATTCTGATATATAAAGTCACACTTTTTCTCCTTCACTGATTTTCCCTTTGAAGTGACTTAATTTTCTACTGTCACATTTGTTTAGTTTGAAAAAGTAATGAGTCTAATCTGAGAATGTAAAGAGTATAAAGTACATATATTTATACAAATGTAAAGAGTATAAAGTACATATATTTATATAAATGTAAAGAGTATAAAGTACAAATATTTATACAAATGTAAAGAGTATAAAGTACAAATATTTATATAAATGTAAAGAGTATAAAGTACATATATTTATATAAATGTAAAGAGTATAAAGTACATATATTTATATAAATGTAAAGAGTATAAAGTACATATATTTATATAAATGTAAAGAGTATAAAGTACATATATTTATATAAATGTAAAGAGTATAAAGTACATATATTTATATAAATGTAAAGAGTATAAAGTACATATATTTATATAAATGTAAAGAGTATAAAGTACATATATTTATATAAATGTAAAGAGTATAAAGTACATATATTTATATAAATGTAAAGAGTATAAAGTACATATATTTATATAAATGTAAAGAGTATAAAGTACATATATTTATATAAATGTAAAGAGTATAAAGTACATATATTTATATAAATGTAAAGAGTATAAAGTACATATATTTATATAAATGTAAAGAGTATAAAGTACATATATTTATATAAATGTAAAGAGTATAAAGTACATATATTTATATAAATGTAAAGAGTATAAAGTACATATATTTATATAAATGTAAAGAGTATAAAATACATATATTTATATAAAGGTTCCAATGCTAGCTAACATTGGTTTATCTGTCTGTGTGTGTTCTTGGACTAAAGTAAATCAGGTTGAATGTGGCCCCTGAAAGAAAGAGTGTGAGACCCCTGTTGTAAAAGGATGGATGGAACAAACACGACTTATTTGACATTAAAGGTGTAAAAACAGACGTGGATACAAAGAAAACTCCTGGACATTTAAACTATAAGGTGCTACTGTTCCTTCCTGAATGTTTTTTTTTTTTTCTACATTCAGGCTGCATTCAAGTATATGAATTGTTTCCTGTCGCCGCTGTTGACTGTGGTGGCTAAAAATGTGGCGTTCTTCGCCGGCTCTCTCCTGGCTGTGCTCATTGCTCTGACTATCTTTGATGAGGATATTCTGGCGGTGGAACATGTCCTGTCATCCATCACGCTGCTGGGGGTGTGCATCACTGTCTGCAGGTACGTGTCCACCTAAGGATGAAGCATTTTAAGGAAAAGGAAAACATTTAATTGCAATTTTTCTGGCAGATATTGCGATTTCAATTACAGTCACGATTTTCTTCTAATCCAGTTTCAGTCATTCAGCAACATTTGTAAACGTCACAGAAACTGACATAATAGAATTTAAACAATAAATGTGGTGGTTTACTGAGAGATGGAGTAAAAAGAGAAGGAAAAGAAAGAGGGGAGGAGAAAAAAATGGAAAAAGAAGAAAAAAATTAAAATGAAGAGAAAAACAGACAACATAACAAAAAAGGAGGAAAATTCAATTCAATTCAATTTTATTTATAAAGCCCTGAATCACAACAAAGTCGTCTCAGAG
>CM035804.1:5438721-5463721 GCA_020466265.1 Siphamia tubifer | reverse complement strand
TATAGTCCAGTAAATACATTAATTCCATCATGTGTTTCAGTCTAATACAGTGACAGTAAACTATTGGGGCAGGGTCCTAAATGGACATTAGTAAGAACACAGTAATGGTCTTTACTGTCTTTTTGTTTTGTTTTACTAGTACTTTAACACTTACTGTACAAACACTCACCAATTCCAAAACAACAAACATTTGAGACGAGATATTTTATTACATGACAAAGAATGATTTGAATGTTGAAAAAAACACAATAACTAATTTTCCCCAAAAAATGCAGTTACTTCCTTTTTGCTTTGTACGACAGAATACATTAATGTTCAGTTGAGTAGATGAATAAATAGCTGTGGTTCGGGGGTTAATTGTTCTTTCCTTTTGCAGTGGATGTCTGAGGGGAAGACTGAGGCGTCCATTTACCAACAGGCAGAGGATGGGAAGACAGAGCTGTCTCTAATGCACTTCGCCATCACCAACCCCCAGTGGCAGCCTCCTCAAGAAACAACACACTTCATTAGCCAGCTCAAAGAAAGAGTTCACAGAGAGGCCACGGGTGTCCCAGCAGACACACACCCTCTGTCACTGTCCCAGTCTGAGGTACGACAAGAACTAACCATTAATGACTGAGCCATACAAGAGGGACTGTTAGGGACACATTTTTGGGATAAAATGAAGTGTATTCACAGTAAAGTCTTTGTATATTTAGGATGTGCATGTGTCTGTGGTGGTAGCTGAACATTAAATCAATATTTGCAGATGCTAAAATGAGTCCATTTGATCTGATAATGTGTTTGATATTTGTCAGAATACGTATGAAAAGTTACCAGTACAGTCTTTAATACAAAAATATGTCATGTCTTATGTCATCAGGTCACAGACTTTACCCACTGAACACAGAAAACAGATGGAATTCAAACCATCAACTTCGCTCCTAGAAGTTCTAGAAAATCTGTGACTTTTTACAGTGCAGCTCTCCCTGACCCCTGACCCCTGACCCTGACCCTATCCATGGGAAAAACTGACCCTGACCTCTGACCCTGACTCTATCCATGGGAAAAACTGACCCTGACCTCTGACCCTGACTCTATCCATGGGAAAAACTGACCCTGACCTCTGACCCTGACTCTATCCATGGGAAAAACTGGACTAACTTTCGTATTGGAACAGAGGGCAAATGACACAACAAGAGACAACAGCAGCAGAGGACAGACTTTTGACACTTTCTAAAAATCTGAAAAATCCATAGGCGTACTGAAGACAGTGTACTCCTAGTTTTTTTTATTTCAAAACTGTGATTTTATGAAATATTCAGTAAAATGAGCAAAAATGATCTTTGATGTGTTGACTTTTCCATTTGTATTCTGACAAATATCAAACACATTATCAGAACAAATGGACTCATTTTACAGTTTAACTATTTATTTTCTGTTCAACTACAGACACGTGTATGTCCACAATAGGAACACATGACTTTACTGTGAACACGACTCATTTTGTCCCAAAAATGTGTGTAATCCCAACAGCTGTAAATGAAAAGATAACTTTCTTATTATTTTATTATTATTCTCTTTGTGTCCTTTCCTTCTCTGGTTTCGTAGCCGAGGAGTCTAATAGCGAACTTCCTGGCTGGGCCGTCCACACTGTCCTCCGTCCACTTTGGACAGGACGCTTCTCTGAACAATCACACGGCGGCCGGCATGAACGAGGGGGCGTCGGCCTTACGTTCACTGTCCCCCGTCAGCAGTAGCGTGTATCTGAGAGGCAGTATAAGCTCCGCCCACAGAGCCACCAGCCACACTGCAGCTCTGAGCAAAGCAATGGTCGACTCTGGGTGAGGACTGAAGGCTGGGACATATGGACCCAACAGTACATCTGTGTAAAACTACAAAAGCAGACCTCTGCCAAGGCAGGGAGGGGTTAGCACCAAATCTAATCATTTATTGACCTCCCCATTAACACCATACCCTGAACATTTGATCAAAATCCATTCATACATTTTGGAGTTATGTTGTACACAAACAAACAAACAAATAAACAGACTAGAAGGCCACGCAGAGTGTGGTAACTTCATGAATCGTATGAAATCTGTGATCTTGTCAAATCACAAATCCATCATTATTAGGTTAAATCAATACATGTGGAAAATCTCTGCTGTGACCTTGATGCGAAAATTCAATATGGCGTCAGACTGGAAGTAGTGAGTTGACCCAGATGAAACTCAGTCTGTTTCATCCTCATATCTGTCTTCTTGTTTGAAATGAAAGCCTAGTGAGACAAGAAGTAACTTCAAATAAAGATGTTTATAAGAATGATCTGAGTGATGAATTCAACCTAATATTCTGTCAAAGCTTAAAAAACAACTTTAAAATATGAAATATTCTTTATTTTACTTATGAAATGTCACTTATTCAGGTTCTTCACATATTTTGCATTTGGAGACTTTATAAAATGAAGTATTTTCATTATGGGGGGGTGGGGGTTTGCACTAAAACAAAGACAAATATTTGCAGTCGTGATTATTTCTAGGTTATTCTGACATTATTTTCCTGGTTTGGACCACTGCAGGTCAAATCAGGTGGAATGTGACCCCTGAAGAGTCCTGATCTAAAGGAAGGTGAAGATGATGGAAAATTATAGTGTGAACGTTTACAGAGTTGTTTTTGGTGTGATGTACAGGGTGGGCGGGGCTTAAAGAAGCACTGCTTAAATACTTTTAATATTGTTAAATGTGTAACTTCTGTTGTTTTTTTTTTATGTGGATAACTAAATAAAGTTAATTCACTCACTCGCTCAAAGTTTGTGCTGTTCTGTCTCATCCTTTTTCTTCTTTTTGTCTTCTTCCAGAACTGATGCCAGAACTGTGAGTTCAGGAAGCAGTGCATGGGAGGGTCAGCTGACCAGTTTGGTCCTATCAGAGTACGCTTCTACAGAGATGAGCATCCATGCCCTTTACATGCATGAGGTAACTGTGTGTCACCATACACCTGTTGTCTGGACTATAAGGTACACTGAAAACAACAGTGGACCTTATATATGGATTCATTCTGGTTGTACGTAGTGACTGCAAACCTTTTATCTTATTTTGACTTTTTATCTTATTTTGACTTTTTATCTTATTTTGACTTTTTATCTTATTTTGACTTATCTCATAATTTTGACTTTTTATCTCTCGATTTTGACCTTTTGTCATGATTATGACTTTTTATTGAATAATTATGACTTTATCATATAATTATTACTTTTTATTGCATAATTTACTTTTTATCTCATAACTTTGACTTTTTATCTCATTTGACTTTTTGTCTTATAATTTAGACTTTTTATCTCATGATTTTGAATTATATCTTAGAATTTGGACTTTTTTAAAGTTTGATTCAGCAGAATAAAAGTATGTTTGGTTCCATGTTACAACTTAAGAAAGTTGGCAGTTATTGTGACAGTTTATTTTCACTTAATGCACCATATATATATATATATATATATATATATATATATATACACAAAAAACCCTAAAAAATAAAGTATTCATTGACACTGTGCCTTATAGTGTGGAAAATACAATATTTTAAAAAAACAGAAAAAAATCAGGGCCCATAGGTAGAAATAAAATGTTAACTAAATATTAAAGGTTATTATCTCATCATATGTTTGTTTCTTTAGCTCCATAAACAACAGTCTCGTGGTGAACTTCCCCGTCACACTTGGCACCGGCAGGAAAGTGACGAAAGCAGCGACAGTGTCCCAGATGAGGTGAGGAGTGAGCCCAGCGGTCACCTGAGGAACTTCCCTCGCTCGCACACGTTCCCCACCACACTTCCCAGTCCCAGTGCCATTCCCAGTTCAGCTTCAGCCACCAACACTTCCACACTGAGCCACCAGGGGGCGCCGTTCCACAGCAGCCGACAGCACCTGGGTGCCACCACTACTGCAGGTAATTTCACTGTCTCTGTCTGATGTGGACAATATGGACAAAATATGGAGACATTTTTGGGACAAAATGAGTCCCATTCACAGTAAAGTAAAGTGTTCATATTCAGGACATACATGTGTCTGTGGCTGTAGTTGAACAGAAAATAAATCTTAATAAACTGTAGAATGAGTCCATTTGTGTTTGATATTTGTCAGTATATGAATGGAAACGTTACCACATCAAACATTACATTTACGAAATGAAAAGTTCCCAGTACACTGTCTTCAGTAACAATACGAATTTCTCAGATGGAAGAATGTGTCAAAATATGTCATTTTATTTTAAAAAAATGTATCATTTTTGTTCATTTTACTGAATATTTTGGTAACTTCTGTTTGTTTTATTAAATATTTTGGTCATTTTTGTTCATTTAATTTAATTGTATTCATACTGCTGTTTGTACTCGTAACCTTTCATTTCCCAAATGTAATTTTTGATCCTGACAAATATCAAACACACACCACAGGGAATAAAATGTCAAAATATGTCATTTTAAATAAAATTTTTATCATTTTTGTTCGTTTTATTGAATCATGTGGGCATTTTAGTTTATTTTATGTAATATTTTGATTATTTTTGTTCGTTTTATTGAATAATTTGGTCATTTTTGTTTATTTTATGTAATATTTTGATAATTTTTGTTCATTTTACAGACTACTTTAGTCATTTTGGTCATTTTATTTAATGTTGTGTTAATTTTGGTTCGTTTTACTAAATATTTTGTTCTTTTTTTGGTCATTTTATTTAATAATTTGTTCATTTTACTGAATATTTTGGTCCTTTTTGTTATTGAATGTTTTGGTCATTTTTGTTCATTTATTAATTTAATTGTATTCATACTGTTTGTCCTCGTAACCTTTCATGTCTGAAATGTCATTTTTGATGTGGTAACGTTTTGATTCTGATAAATATCAAACACACACCACATTTTCAGTACAAATGGACTCATTTTATATTTATTTGGGCGGCTGTGGGTCGTCCTTGGACAAAGACATTGAAGCCTTAGTTTCCCAGTAGAACTGACAGAACCTTAGAAACCTACTGGTGTATGAGTGAGTGTGAATGGAATGAAGTGAAGAACATTTAACTGTTATTTTATGTTCAACTATACTTGTATGTCCTGAATATTACTTTACTGTGAATACGACTAATTTTGTCCTAAAAACGTCTCCATATTGCACCATAGTTAACTACCTGTTTAAATAAGGACTTGAGTTCTGTCCAGTGTTTGTCTATAGCTGTTGTTGTTCAAAGAATGAGGAAGAAGTGTTGGATGTTCTTCAGTTAAACAGGTTCAGTGCAGCCTTTGTGTTTAGTATTATTTGATGACTTAGCTTCATAAACATTGTGTTTGATTATGACAAACTTTACACTGATGCTTAATGACCTTAAGATGTTTATTTATTGTGTTTGACAAAGAAAACCAATTAAAAGATCTAAATAAATTCTTTATAGACATGGCGATAAAATACAGCTCTCCTTTTTTGCAAAAATCTACTGCACCTCCAGAGTGACACTAGCCTAGCTACACTAGACGCCCCTACTGGTGCTACCCTGCTGATCCAGAGTCAGTGTTAAACACAACTGATCCAGAGTCAGTGTTAAACACAACTGATCCTGAGTCAGTGTTAAACAGAACTGATCCTGGGTCAGTGTTAAATAGAACTGATCCAGAGTCAGTGTTAAACACAACTGATCCCGGGTCAGTGTTAAACAGAACTGATCCTGGGTCAGTGTTAAATAGAACTGATCCAGAGTCAGTGTTAAACACAACTGATCCCGGGTCAGTGTTAAATAGAACTGATCCTGGGTCAGTGTTAAATAGAACTGATCCAGAGTCAGTGTTAAACACAACTGATCCTGGGTCAGTGTTAAACAGAACTGATCCTGGGTCAGTGTTAAATAGAACTGATCCAGAGTCAGTGTTAAACAGAACTGATCCTGGGTCAGTGTTAAACAGAACTGATCCAGAGTCAGTGTTAAACACAACTGATCCTGGGTCAGTGTTAAACACAACTGATCCTGGGTCAGTGTTAAACACAACTGATCCAGAGTCAGTGTTAAACAGAACTGATCCTGGGTCAGTGTTAAATAGAACTGATCCAGAGTCAGTGTTAAACACAACTGATCCTGGGTCAGTGTTAAACAGAACTGATCCTGGGTCAGTGTTAAATAGAACTGATCCAGAGTCAGTGTTAAACACAACTGATCCTGGGTCAGTGTTAAATAGAACTGATCCAGAGTCAGTGTTAAACACAACTGATCCCAGGTCAGTGTTAGACAGAACTGATCCTGGGTCAGTGTTAAATAGAACTGATCCAGAGTCAGTGTTAAACACAACTGATCCCGGGTCAGTGTTAAATAGAACTGATCCAGAGTCAGTGTTAAACAGAACTGATCCTGGGTCAGTGTTAAACACAACTGATTCAGAGTCAGTGTTAAACAGAACTGATCCTGGGTCAGTGTTAAATAGAACTGATCCAGAGTCAGTGTTAAACACAACTGATCCTGGGTCAGTGTTAAACACAACTGATCCTGGGTCAGTGTTAAATAGAACTGATCCAGAGTCAGTGTTAAATAGAACTGATCCTGGGTCAGTGTTAAATAGAACTGATCCAGAGTCAGTGTTAACCTTCTGTCCTCTTGTGCAGACCCTGTAGGTGCTGGGGTGAAGGTGGCAAGGTCTGCCCGTGTGCCTATGGGGGGGTGGGCTGAAGACCCCCAGGGAGCAGCCAGACGTCATGAGCCCCTCCCTGAGGAGAGTTCAGAGGACGAGATGCCCCCCCACATCCATAAGGTTCACACCCAACACAGTCTCATTAATTTATGTGACTCAGAGGTGGTTAAAGTACTAACATTCTGTACTGAAGTACAAGTACAACTACTGGTGTACTGGTAAAAGTAAAACTGCATGTTTACGCGATGCTTGATTAAGCAGGAAAACAGAATATTTTATATATATATATATATATATATATATATATATATATATATATATATAAAGGCTTATGAGATTTTTAAAAATCGTGAGATAAAAAGTCAAAATTATAACAGAAAAAGTCACAATATCTGATGTAAGACTTATGTTACGTTCACATTTGAACGTAACATTGAAAGTAACAAATCTATTCTGAGAATGTAAAGAGTATAAAGTACAAATATTTATATAAATGTAAAGAGTATAAAGTACAAATATTTATATAAATGTAAAAAGTATAAAGTACAAATATTTATATAAATGTAAAGAGTATAAAGTACAAATATTTATATAAATGTAAAGAGTATAAAGTACAAATATTTATATAAATGTAAAGAGTATAAAGTACAGATATTTATATAAATATAAAGAGTATAAAGTACAGATATTTATATAAATGTAAAGAGTATAAAATACATATATTTATATAAATATAAAGAGTATAAAGTACAAATATTTATATAAATGTAAAGAGTATAAAGTACAGATATTTATATAAATGTAAAGAGTATAAAGTACAGATATTTATATAAATGTAAAGAGTATAAAGTACAGATATTTATATAAATATAAAGAGTATAAAGTACAAATATTTATATAAATGTAAAGAGTATAAAGTACAGATATTTATATAAATGTAAAGAGTATAAAGTACAGATATTTATATAAATATAAAGAGTATAAAGTACAAATATTTATATAAATGTAAAGAGTATAAAGTACAGATATTTATATAAATGTAAAGAGTATAAAGTACAGATATTTATATAAATATAAAGAGTATAAAGTACAAATATTTATATAAATGTAAAGAGTATAAAGTACAGATATTTATATAAATGTAAAGAGTATAAAGTACATATATTTGTTAATGTAATTTAGAGAGTAAAAGTAAAAAGTTTCCAGAAAAATAAATACTTAAGTAAAGTACAGATAACTAAAAAAATCTAAGCTGACTGTCCCAGATGGTATTTCACAATACCATCTGGGACTCTTCCACACCCTCTCTGTTTTCAAAGGAGGGTCTTATCTAAAATCCTTGCATATGATTAGATTAAAAATCTTGACTGATGCCACTTCATCCACTCACGTTGAAGTCAAGCCTCTTAATCGGCGATAATAGTTTTCATCAGGTATAAACACATCAACAGAAGGGGTTTAAACTTACCAGTACGTGACGTTTATTTATAACCTCGTCTACTACGATGCCCACCAAGTTGTTCTGGTAAACGTGGTAGTAAAACATGGTTCTACATTTATCCTTCAGTCATGACTCAGGGCTACGAACACTAGCTGCTAACATCTGTTGCAGATGTGGTTGTCTTTTCTTCCTCCAGTTCCAGTTTACTATCAGCCTCTTTACTGGGTCCTCTACCAACATAACCAGGGGGGTACCACAGTAACCATGGGCTTCTGCACTGGTACTATTTCTGTACCCACCAGTGGAACCATCTGATAGATCAAACTGTTGACAAACCTGGTCAGAAGAAGAGTGAAAACATCATTTATTAACAAACTCTTCCACAGTCGTCCTCTGTTCATCTGTTAATGAATGAACATGCAGTCGACAAAACAATAGAAATAGTCCAGTCTATTGAACCCTCAGATACCTAACACACGCTGCCGTTGTTGTGTATCTGAAAACACTACACTGCTGTCACTTCTGCTTCACGTCACACCAGACACAACGCTGCCGGGTAGTCACGTCACACTGATTGGCTACTTCTTTTTGAAGTAGATTTGATCCACATGCTCCTCAGATGGTTGTGTGAGCGTAGCGTAACGCACACACATGACGTGAGTCAGGTTAAAAAAGTGTACTTAACAGTAAAGGAAGTACTTCTACTTAGTTCCTTCCACCTCTGATGTGACTTCTTATGTAACTGTTCATAAATTTAAATGAATGAATGTCATGTGTTTCCTTCAGGTGACATAATTCAGCCCCGCCCCTAAAGGCCCCGCCCCTAAAGGATCAGCCTTAAATACCATTGAAATCAGATGAATCAACCATGTGATCAGAAGAAGATGAACAGGATGTTCTACAGTCCCTTCAGGTGGACAGAGAAGACACCAAGACACAGTGGACTGACATCAACCACTGGGAATAAACACACACACACACACACACACACACAGAGGAAACTGGCTTCACCACATGTGATAATATCAGAAAAAATCATTAGAACTTGTTAATCATTGGAACTTGCTGTTTGTCTGTCTGTCTGTGTGTCTGTGTGTGTGTGTGTGTGTGTGTCTCCTTCACTCAGAACACACTCAGACATCACATACAATAAAACTATAAACATTTTATTTGGCTTCATACTTCCTCATGCATTTGTTCAATTTCAAATCTTCAGTGAATTTTCTAAAAATAACCCACAGTTAACTGAAATGGAATTACCCTATTTTCTGGACTATAAGGTGCATTTAAAATACTTAAAAATAGTAGTGCACCTTATATATGGCTTCATTCTGGTTCTGCTAAGGGACCTTACATTTTGACTTTTCATCTCATAATTTTTACTTTTTGTCTCATGATTCTGACTTTTTATCTCAGAATTTGGAATTTTTTAAAGCTTAATTTAGCAGAATAAGAGTATTTTGTTCTGTGTTACAACTCAACACGGTTGGCAGTTATTGTGACTGTTTAGTTTCTCTTAATGCAGTGTGTCTTATAGTGTGGAAAATACGGTACTCAGAGTAGCCAAGTATACTGCATACAGACGGTGTGAATATCAGGTTATTTATCTCCATTATACACACATTATGAAAACAGCATTTTGGGATGTGTAAAGAAAAATACTGCAATGTAATTTATTGGACTTTTTATTGTTGTTACCTCTCATTGTTTTTCTGCTGCCTTGCTTAAGGGTGCACTCAACAAACAAAGGTGTTTTAAAGCATGGAATACTGATGTGTGTGTGTGTGTGTGTGTGTGTGTGTGTGTTGCACAAATGCATGAGCATCAGTCAGTCATTCTTGTGAACTACATCCAACCTCTGACAGGGAAACTGTAACAAAATCCCAAAAAATCATTTCACTAGCCTAGTCGTGCTAGCCCCCGCTAGCATCAGTAAATCTAATGTTCTATCGTAGTAGTCTAGGTTCGCTCAATGGAACTCTTGGCTAGATTTCCCTGAAACTGGTCGACCAATCACAGTGAAGTATAGAGTCAGAGGTGACGCTGGAACGATTGGGAGAGAAACAAGCGTAAACAACCATAGAAGAAGAACAACAACAGGTGTAGATTTCCTTTTATTAAAGATGAGTGAAGACAAAATGTCAACAATCTTTAAATTCTTTTTACAGAAGCAGAAAAAAATGAAGCCTTTAAAAGTGTGTTAGTGTGTAAATAATGTGTTTGAGCAGGGCACAGTTACTGAGTTTTGTGGATATGGACAGAAAATTAAAAAAAAAAAGGCACAATTTAGATGAAACGTCATCATAATGGAATAAAAAAAAGTAATATGTGAGATTTTTTTTAAAATTCATAATCATGAGCTAAAAAGTCTAAATTACAAGATACAGTCATACATATGAGATATGAAATGGAAAATTATGAAAAAAAAGAGTTGAAATTGTGAGGTAAAAGTCATAATTATTAGCCTAGCCGCGCTAGCTCCTCCTAGCGTCAGTAAATCTAATGTTCTATCGTACTAGTCTAGTTTCGCTCAATGTAACTTTTGGCTGATTTCCCTGAAACTGGTCGACCAATCACGGTGAAGTATAAAGTCAGAGGTGATGCTGGAATGATTGGGAGAGAAACAAGTGTAAACAACCATAGAAGAAGAACAACAACAGGTGTAGATTTCCTTTTATCACAGATGAGTGAAGAATGTGAGAAAACATCAACAATCTTTAAATTCTTTTTACAGAAGCGACAACAGTCGTTCAGCTCCATAATCCACCATTTTGTTTAGTCATTCCTAACTCTCTACAGACTCCTCTGTCATCTTTCTACGCTCTAACTACGTCATCCTAAAGATTACCCTGATTGGTTGTAGTACCGTCCCATTGCATACATTTGAAAGACAAGCTTTTAGCCCCGCCTCCTCTGACTATGAAGCACCACTAGACCCATACATGGAATGAATAGGGATAGAACTGCTAGGCTAGGCTAGGCTAACCTTTTTCCACATCCTGCCCAGATCATCTGTTCACAGCATGACTTCTGTTCATTCACCCTCACAGCTGTAAAAGAACATTTATGCACTTTAATCATTTGTCATTTATATGTGGATTGTTTATATGTCTATGTTTTTAATATATATATTTTAATCATTTTATTTATCAAAGGGAAGTGCCATGGTGAATGTGAATGGACACGGGTTTCTTTAGTGCATTTGAAAGCTGTAACTCATGTCTGGACTGATGTCGGGGGGGGGGGGGGGGGGGGGGGGTCAGTTCAGGCCACGTGACATGAAAATGACAATTTTTTTTTTTAAGAAATCCTCTATAGTATCATTTTATACTATTGTAAATTCATCAATTAAAGTCAAACATTATAAATATGCATGTGTGTTTTAATTGTGCAGTCATGGCTCAGATGATGGACTGGGTCGTCCATTAACTGAAGGGTTGGTGGTTTGCCCTAGTCTGCCCTAGTCAGTCCGTTGTGTCCTTGGGGAAGGACACTTCACCCACCAGTGATACACCAGTGTCCCTCCCACTGGTGTATGAATTAGGGATGGGACACTATTTTGGAATATTCGTGAATCATGACATGCTGGAGTATAGAAGGCTGAATTACTTGTGTTTCACTTGAACAGAATGTCGTATTGACTGTCATTGTACGGTGGCTGTCAGCGGCAAACGCATCACATCAACAAAACGCAGCAAACACAAAAAAGATGAACAACCAAAAACACATTAAAAAAATGCAAGAGAAAAATGTTGCAATAACATAAAGGAAGCAGAGCACGTACGTACCTGTCTGTTCCTGCAACGTCTGTATTGTCGGAGTGCGTGTTTTCATCAGACAGATTAATTGTGAATAAACACACACGCCTCCACCCTGACCATGTGGACATCTTCATTTTTAAATAAAAACCTGGTGTAGATTCATGTGACTATAGTTGTTAAATCTGTTCAACATTGTTTCAAAGGGTTCCACCTGGACACTTAAATTAAATAGATTTTGTGATTTCAACATTAAAATCATTAATTGTTTCCTGCAGAAGATCAGATGAATCACTCAGTTGTAATATTCTCCTTTATTCAGTATGTTTGGGTTTCCTCTTTCACCCTTTCTGTCACCGCATGTGTGTTTGAGGATGGAGGCGCACATCAGTGGGGAGCGAATTTCGAATAATGTTTTGGACCAAAAGTCACATCCCTAGTATGAATGTGTGTGAATGTTCAGTGGTGGGAGGGGCTGCAGGTGCCAAATGGCTCAGTCTGCCCCGGGACAACTGTGGATACATATGTAGTTTACCACCACCAGAGGGAGCATGTGAGAGTGAATGAATAATGTTTACAGTAAAATCATGTAACTCCATTAGTGTTGTGACGTTCGTGAATGAGCCGATTCTTTTGAACGACTCTTTAAAATGAACAACAGGTGCCAAGTCGTGGTTGAGTGGGAGCCGTTATCTTTGTCATTTTTCCTCCTCTATGGTTTCAGATTTCACACACGAAAGCTTCACCTTCACCTCCCTACAAAGAGAGAAAGAAAATCACACAGAACCACCTGCCGCTGTGGGCCTCGGACCCTTGCAGGGCTGTGATTGGTCAATCAACATTTTAGGGTGGGGAATACTCGCGTGTAAAAGGTAGATGCAGACTGAGAGGCTAAGTCCCACCCTTCTACTTCTGGTCCATGGGTGGTTAGCTTGCAAAAAATTTGAATGGGAGTGAATGGAGCGAGTCAAACTAAATACTAACTCTGTTTGACAAGTGCTCTGAAATTCACATATGATAGCGGTTAATAATAAATATTTGATGTGTTGTCAAATAAAATGTTGATAGATCCACTCGACGTGTGGATTGAAAATACGAATAGGATAAGGCAACGCAGATTGAAATCTGCAAACAACGGGAGGCAGTGAAGTTATTAGTGCTCTTAAATGAGAAAGTTAGGAACAAAAATACTTCTCTAACTTCTGTGGCTACATCCAAATTAAAAAGAAAATAGGATAATAAAAGGCGCCCGAAAGATGGTATAAAGCAGCATTAAAGTTGACAGAAAATGATCATAATTCATCATCATCAATAGGAAAAAGGAGAAATAGAGGCACCTTAGAAAAAAAAAGGAAATGTGAGGTAGAGACAACTAGAAGGGAGGGTGAAGCTGAGGAAAAAAAATAAAGTAGTTTGACATGAAGCCAAAGTGTACGAGTAAAGGAGAGAAGCAGAAACAGGTGGAATAACTTTTTTTCATACAGAGACAAATGATTAAATGACTATAGTTTGAACTTTAAGTGCTCGGTACTGACACAGATATGAAATAGGTAAATGTTCTGCACGCATATAGTTCTTTTCCACCTTCATGGTGCTCAAAGCTCTTTACATTAGCCTCACATTCACCCATACTACACCAGTAGGTTTCTAAGGTCAAAGGTCAGTCCTACTGGGGGCCTAAGTCAGGGCTCAGTGTCTTGCCCAAGGACACTTGTCCAACATGTGGACAGCCAGAGCTGGGACGCAAACCACCAACCTCACGGTCATCGGGCGACCCACTCTGCCAACTGAACCACAGCCGCCCAGAGGTGATATAGTTGATGAAGAAGATGTCTAAAAACGTACAATTAAACAACAAAGCCAAATAGAAGTATAAATAAAAATTAAAACACCAGTTTCAGCTCTAAGTAGACATTTAGAAAAACACGTGTGTGTGTGTGAAAAGAAAAAACTAAATACAGTTAAAATAATTAAAGGAAAGAACTTGCATATAAAACAGCTCAGGAAATAATAATTATAATAATTGCTAATAAGAAAATAAAAAAGGTTAACTAAAAGATAGAAGACATCTGCGATGATATAAAGCTCAAAAAGTGTTAATATTAACGTGTTAAAAAAGAATGATGCGAAATAAAAATAACTTAAAAGTCAATGAAATATAAAATAAGGCTAAAAATTAACAGTACTAGAATGGTACATGAATATGAGTTGCATGAGAGAAATAATGCGTAACACTTAGGCAAATGTAGGTTGTTAATAATAAAAGTAGTTTTAGTGACAGTAAATTATTATTGGTTGAATTTTGTGTCGATTGACGTTAAATAATGACTGATATAGTTGTGGAAATCTGAATGTAATTTTTTATTATGCTTTTCTGATAAACGTTTCTGAAGCACAAAGTGATTTTAAATAAAGATAGACTAGACTAATAAGAGTCTTAGTGGATAAAGAATTTAGTATTTTCTGTATGATTCCTAAATTCTTAGGAATATTTTTTTTTACGAAAGAGATTATATTGCTGTTTGAGATCATTTAAATGTTTTGCTCTGAGCTTTTTGTTTTCTTGCCTACGAACAGGAACATATTAGTGTTTTTTTCATTCATTCAATTTATTAGTGTTGACCCATTCATTAATTGGATTGAATTCTAAAAATGAGAAAATGGAATTTTATAGGTATGAGATTGAAGGATTTTGTGAAAAGTGACTAAACGTAGTTTTAGATTTTGTTTGTCTGATTATTTTAAAGTAGAGTCAAATTTTCAGATACTTTGGTAAAAAGAAATTAAACTGAAGATCCTTAGATGAAGGAGCTCATGAATGTGTTATTCATTCATTGCTTGACTTAGCTCCCCTTAGTGACATTTGTTAGAGCTTTCCTTCAATACAATGGCGTGTTCGGCAGACCCAGGCCCAGAATGTGTGTGGACTCATCACTGTCTGACCTACTCACCCATGTGTATATGAAGAGAAACTGTCTCACTGCCTTTTTGTTCCTTGTCCTGTGTTATATAATGTCAGGTTAACCCTTTGTTGGTCACACTACAAAAATCACACTAAAAAATATTTTTTGGCTTTTTCCACCTCACAGGGAATATTATATCATAAAACAGATTTTTTTTTATCTACTAACCCTGAATGTAACTAAAGTATTAAAACATTACTCCTTCACCAATCTTACCAAGATTATTTGTGACTTGGTTCAAATTAGATGTATTACCCCTTTGTGTTTGTATCATTAGTGATTAGAATTAGCATTTCATGACCCTTTACTATCATCTCTACCGTTTGGTTGAGCACGTTTTCAAAAAACAATTACATGTATACTAAGTATTTCTGAAACACGAGGATTATTTATGTAAAATAGACTCTGTAAAAGTTAATAAAATAGAAAAAAAAATAGAACTTGCCTGCAATTTTGTGTCCAAAAGAAAACATGAGAGCAGTGGTGTTGTCGCAAATTGTGTTTACATTACCCTTGGAAATTTGCAAAATGTAAATATCGCTCTAAAAACTGGTAATGGAAGAAACATGGAAAAAACACTCAAATATCGATAAAAAGTTTTCACGCTTTCATGAAGTGGTTTTTCAGATGTTTCGATATTCTAATATATTGCGAAAGTGTAATGGAAACACTTTTTCCGCAATTATATGTCACAGGATGTGACATACATGGTCACATGATCACTTCTCTCGGAGTGAAAATGGCCGCTGCAGTCATTGTAACCATGACAACCATTGGCTGCTGGGACGTGAGAAGTAAAGCAGTCCTAATCATGCTCTTGGAATGATGATCAGGGTGATTCCTATAGTAGACACAGTGTTTAGTTTGATTATCTGTTAGTTTTTTATTATTTAAGTTGTTTTTTATAGATACATATATTATATGTTCTGTAAAGTGTCGAGTGCAGCACTGTGTAAAAAAAACACTACATACATTTGTAATTTGTTAAGTGCTGAACATATTTACACTTAATATTTCGACCTGACAATGTAGGGACCACATGTACAGACCCTTATAACCTTAACCAGCTGGTTTGTTTGACATGTTAGTGTCTTTAAAGAGTTTGGCAGGGACGTTTAATGACCAGAGAATTAGTCGATTCATTCACTCTAACACTATCAGAGTGATGGTCAATCTGAAGCTCCGAAGGTGACAGCAGTGAAATCTCTTGGGATGATATTTTATGAAAGTTACGACACTCCTGCCTAAAACAATCGTCAATGGAAACGCGTTCAAAGCAGAAATATACTTTTTGTTGAAATTTTAGAATTATCTATATTGTTTTGCGAAAAAGTGTAATGGAAAAGCAGCTACAGTTACCATCTTCTTCCTTGGTGGTATATATACTAGCATGACCTGAATATATCATTGACAGTGCCATCCAGTGGTTTTTATGCTTCTTACAAAAAGGGGGAGACTGGCCAAGAAGTTTGGTGTCAAAGGACTTAGATTTAGATTATATATCAGGTTTCAAAGTTACCTCTACCAAACGGTTGAGCTAACCAACAAAGGGTTAAAGAGGTGAACCAGTCAGAATGATGTCAGGGATTTCTGTCTATAGACTTTTATTGTAAAAAATCATGTCTGCCTCATGTTGAGTTCAGTGTTTTTTAAATTGCTCTTACCTACTTATTTTTCACAGTACAGACATAAAAAGTACATGGACTTGTTCCTCAGACCCTCCTGCTACTCATTCTTAAATTTGTTTTCAACAATTATTTACAGTTTTCCCAAAAATCGCAGGAGTTCGGCAGTATGTTCACACCTATTTTTTACATGAGAGTGTGGCGCTGTCTATGCGTCTGCCCTTTGAAGTTCCCGCCACTGCTCATCACCATGGCAACAGTGCTCCTGGTATTAGGCTGTTTCTCAATATGTGTACTTGTCCGTGTACTTGTGTACTCGTCCAGTTGCAGCCCAAGTACTGTCCCAATACCAAGTACGCATATCACCAAGTACGCATGAAATTCCCAGATGTGTACTTAACACGCCCATTTTATCAAGTATGCATTGGATGGTGACTTGTGCGTACTTGGGAGAGCCTCCTATCCCAGGATGCATTTCGGCACCAACGATGGAGGAGGAGACGACCCACAACGATAAGTTAAAAGGATTAAATATTATTGTTTTAGTGTCACGGAATGAAATTGTAAGATTATTTTATGTAAGAAAGTGGACTTGAAAACGTTAAATATGTGATCGATTCATCACGATAGCGTGTAGTTTAAAATTTTCTCCAAGGTTTTCGGTATGGCAAGCCAAGTGTTCACATAGCCGCGCGTTGTGTTTATCATATCACGCGCACGCGTTCGGCAACGCGTTCTAGCACGCGTAATGGCGCGCGCAATGGCACGCGTTTTCGCATGCGTCATGGAACGCGTGCTAGAACGCGTGCTATATGGTAATGATCTCCTCCCACTGATTTTATCCGCCAATTAATTTGTAGTGCTTCCAGCCAATCACTGTTCAACACAACGAGTCCAGAATAACTGAGCACTGATCTTACCTTCGCAAACGAAGTGCATTCACTCAATGTTTAATATTTGCTAAATATTTTGACTTTTCCTTCATCAATCTACTTTATTTAACTTGTTCAACTTTAGTGTGTCTATTCTTAAGGGTTTGTTTATTGTATTTTCAGGTTTCATGCAAAAGGATAAAATAAAGTGAGATGCCGTTTCATACTTTATTAATAAATAAAGCAAAATGTGAATTGATTTGTCATATTTTGATTATATGTCAATCGAGGTTGCATTGGCTGAGATGACACACTTGGTGAATAATGAAATTATGGGAAAAAATATATAAGAAGATATACATGGTTGCTCATGGCTCAATGACATAATTTCATCTGTATCATGTGACCCTGTTGTGATCTATTTACAATAATATTTGCACACATACACTTAGTTACAGTTTTTCTCAGGACAAGTATAATTCACAGATGTACATTCAGGATTTAAAGTTTTTAATTTAACATGTAATAGGTGTGATTGACAGGACCATTGACACCTGTGGTCTCCCTTGCTCTCTGTTGTACTCTTGAAATTGACACTTGATGTTTAACCATGCATATAGTAATATGCATAACTATGTTCATATTTATATTACCTCCGGGGTATATTTTATCCATATCTTTCTCTATATTCTTATTAATACTTTACACTTTACTTATTTTTATTATAGTCTTTCTTATCTTGTATATTATTATATTTGTAAGTTGTATAGTTGTAGAGTGTACAATAGATAGAGATAACCAGAGTATTATCTTTGTGCTTTCAGCCAAAATGTCTTTTGTCTGTCCATTTACCATGCTGCACAAACGGACTATAGTTGGTGTTATGAGAGACAAAGGTTTGTCTCTAGTTGATAATATTTAATTGTGAATATTGTTATTGTGAAATTGTTAAAATCTTTTTTATTTGTAATATTCAATCCAGGGAATGGAAGTGACATACAACAGTGCAGTTGAATTTTAATTAGCCAGAAAAAGAACATCGGAACAAATAAATAATACAATATATTAGTAATGCAGCTGACATTACATTAGCCAGAACCAGAAAAAGAAGAATATTTGCAGTGAAGCTACATGTACTAACTCCATTCCTACATCTACTGTCTAGATGGAGTCATGTTCAGTCATACATGCAGGTAGTTCATCTGGAGCAGAGCTGGGCAGTTCCTTCTTCACACACCGTTCCCTGACAGGTCCCTCTCATCAACATTAATGTTGCCTGGCTCATCGGGTCTTCCTCCTCCAGGACGTCACCTGCTGCCATGCAGATGTTGTGTAGGATGCAGTGGGCACCACACACACAGTGGCTAGTGGCATGGCATATATGTCTGCTGTGACCCTGTAGGAGGTTCCAGTCAAATATGTCTGCTGTGACCCTGTAGGAGGTTCCAGTCAAATATGTCTGCTGTGACCCTGTAGGAGGTTCTATAGTCAAATATGTCTGCTGTGACCCTGTAGGAGGTTCTATAGTCAAATATGTCTGCTGTGACCCTGTAGGAGGTTCTACAGTCAAATATGTCTGCTGTGACCCTGTAGGAGGTTCTACAGTCAAATATGTCTGCTGTGACCCTGTAGGAGGTTCTACAGTCAAATATGTCTGCTGTGACCCTGTAGGAGGTTCTATAGTCAAATATGTCTGCTGTGACCCTGTAGGAGGTTCCAGTCAAAGCCAGGACAGAGTGAGCAGCACCTCACTTCATGGCTCCATCCATGGGCTTTTTCCAGGGGCAGTATCTGGAGCAGCACGGTGATGCTGTTCCTGGATAACCTGAAGGCTTTCAAGTCCCCTCCAGAGAAGAATGTGGTCAGGATAGGAACATTATTATTCATTAGTGTGTATTTCTGCAATGGGGCCTTGGTCCTGTTTATTAATATAATAGAAAATAAGAGAACTTTGTTTTCTAGAATCATTTAATTGCTATGAATTTGTGTTTTTATTATATAATATTTATCCAATATTTATTAGTAAATTGAGTTGTAAATATGAATTATCATTTTAAATTTAAAATGCCTGAAAAGAATGACATTATTAAATTATTTAACTTTCCCTCATATAAACTGTTTGTTCAAGTGCTTGAGAAGGTTTCTACTTACGTTACATTGTCTGACTCTATGGTTTTGGAGATGATTCACTGAAGATTGTTCTGAGGTCATTCACCTCACCTTCTCTGTGGACCCTGTTTCAGAACCGCTGCATTAATATAAAGTCAAAAGTACCAAGAAGAAAATCAATAGGTATGTGTCTGGTGTGTCATTGCTTAAGAGGAAATTGTAACCCCCCAGGTGGATCACAGGACATTTTATTGAGGTTGCCAAATAAATAAAAATAATTTCTGCCAATTTAAGATTTATATATGAAGTACATCTTTTAACATTTCTTGTTTTCCTGATGAGAGGAATAAAAAATGTGATAGTATGCATGTATTTCTAATTTAACATGTTTAGGTTTTCAGTATCATGTGTCAATAATAAATATATATATATATATATATATATATATATATATATATATATATATATATGTACATATAATGTGTGTGTGTGTGGTGATGCAGAAATGACAATAAAATGGTCAAACATGTTAATTTATGCATAAATTAACTATCCCTGAGATTTATTGAAAAGGAATGTTGTGAATTGGGTTGTAATGTTCCCTAGAAATATGGGAAACAATGGGCTAAAGCATTTTAAAATTATTAATGTAGTGTCATATAACGCACCTACAGTGTCAATCTTAGTAAGGTTATAGTGACACCTTTTTTTTAATTATTTTTTTATGTAAGGTTTTTAGAGATGTGTCCATCACATGTGAATGTATATTTGAAACACCTCTAAATATAAACCAGTACATTTCAACAACACTATAAACGACAATTGACAAAATATAAATCAACTTCTTTTTGATTTTGATTTGATTTATTTGGTTGGAAATGCATTACACGTGAATGATAGCATTTAAAACAGGGATAGCACAAAAAAGCATACAGGGCTTGTTCCCATTGTGGGCCCTTACAAAAAATAAATTACATTATTAAAACAAGTTAAAACAGTAAAAGAAACCAGGCATATAAAAACAAAACCAAATGTACACAAAATAATTAAACATAAATAAAATAAATTATTATGAAAAACATATGAATCTTTTTAAAATAAAAACAAAGTTACAGGGTTGTGTTTTATATATCATAGTTCATACATTAATGAAGAAAATAACTTATTAATAATAATAAGGAAGACATGTCATGACAGCTGAGTTGGTGACGTAGTCAAGTACGCTACCATCCCAATGGACCAGACATACGTCAGAGCAGCGTACCCCTACTTCTGCACTGGCAAAACTTAAACGGAAAACATGACAGCAACGACCAAAAGTTATTGTAACATACCAGGATGTTGTTGTAATGTCCAGAAGCAATCTTATATTTCGTTCCACTCTTTCCGTTAACGGTGAAGCTCGATGAAAACAGTGTTAAGAAGGGCAGAGTTTTATAATTAAAAAAGAGCACTTACTTCTACAGCAGACACTTTACATCAGAACATTACATCCTGGGGAAGACTGTTGCCGGTTGAAACCACAGTCTGTCTCTAGCATTTTTCTTGGAATGATTCTATTCCTACAGGAAAAAGGAGCCAGTATATGAACGGTGTCAAAAACAGCAGATGTTAACGTTGGTATGAGTTGTTATAAAACAAATGTCCATGGTTTTAATGTTATGGTGAACACAAATAAGTAATGTTGGACTTAAACAGTAGTTAGGATCTTTAACCTTTAGATGCCAGTACATCAGTGTCAGCAGTAAACAACAGTAGCACTGGAAGGAAAGAGTGTAAATAGACATAGAACTGCAACTGCAGCCAGTGAACAGTAGTAAGTCACAGTAAATGTATGAACACTGATCAAACCTGGAGTTTGTGAGGATCCTCTTTTTTTCTTTGTGATGGGTAACATCTAGCCCTCACAAAAAACCTGCCCGTCTACTACATTATATATTATGACAAACAAACACCAACATAAACACACACTGCCAGAGAAAATGTGAACGGATCATGACAGCATTGGGCTAACGTTAACATTATGCTAACGAGACGTTGACTTGAACCACAGACAGAACAAATATAAAATAGTGAAATAGTCCATGTCCTCTATACTATCCATACATAACCCTAGAACCCTAGTCCTAGCTATAAATGGATATAATAATGATTTGTGGTCGTAGTTATCAGTTCAGTAGCACTTAGCTCCAGGGCTCTCTCTACTTACATTTATATTTTTTCCCCACTGAAAAAATTGTTGCCTTTGTCAAGTTTCTTTTTCGTTAGTGAATGTTCCTCCACGATTCTCCCACTATCTGCAAATGTTCAAAGTGGAAAATTTCTTCAGGAACTTGAAAAGACTCTTTCAATATTATCGGCTTTCTACTGTCTTGACGTTTAACAGGAAGTTCGGTCACGCTCCTCTGACGTACTTCCTCTTTTTGTGAAAAAGGTCAATTGCACAATAACCGCCCGGCGTCCTCCCGAGTCTGTACTTGGACGTTAGTACGAAATTACGCAAGTACGAACTAAGCGTACTTGGTATTGAAAAACGGCCTATGAAACACCTGCAGACAATTAAGAATGTGGGAGGAGCTTTAACATGATTGACAAACACTGTGGGCGGGGCTTTAACATGACTGACTAACAGATCTGCTTCATTTTGAAGAGTTCAGTGGTTTTAAAACTGCTGTATCTCACTTATTTTTCACAGTACAGGAAAAATAAATATATCTACGTGTCCCTAAGAACCTCCTATTTTCACCAATTATTTACAGTTTTCTCTTTTCACCCGTCAACACCGTGCATTTGAGTCCTCCCTCTACCTCACCCCCTCATGACATATGCAGTGTATTTTACATGTATTTTACTTTACTTACTACTTTATTTACTTACTTTTACATAATGTGCTCACATGTTTGGATTTGGTAGGTTGTTTTTAGGTTGTAAAATAGAAAAAAATGAAGAAAAAGTGTCTTTCCCAGTCAAATATCTCATTAACTGAACATAAACACTGCATCTCCATCCACTGTGTTTGTGACAGAACCAGTTCTTCTGACTCAGCTGGTTTCCTCATATGTGACTCACTCTGTCCTCACATGACCTCCACTCCTTCCCTGTAGCTCTGACAGTTCACAGGTGGGCGGAGTCAACATGAGGGAGGTCAAAGTAACACTGTACCTGTTGTTCAGATCAGAGCTCAGACTGGTTTCACTCACAGTGAAACTTAACCAGTCGTCGCTACATGAAGCAGAAATGGAACAGAAAGCAGTTCAGCTGAATCAGGAAACATTTTCCTGTTCCATCTGTTTGGATCTACTGAAGGATCCAGTGGCTCTTCACTGTGGACACAGCTACTGTATGAGCTGTATTAAAAACCACTGGGGTGGAGAAGACATGAAGCAGATCTACAGCTGCCCTCAGTGCAGACAGACCTTCACACCCAGGCCTGTCCTGAAGAAAAACACCATGTTGGCAGTTTTAGTGGAAGAGCTGAAGAAGACTGGACTTGGACCTGCTGCTGATGATCACTGCTACGCTGGAGCTGAAGATGTGGTCTGTGATTTGTGCACTGGGATGAAACTGAAAGCTGTCAAGTCCTGTGTGTTGTGTTTGGTCTCCTACTGCCACCAACACCTTCAGCCTCATTATGATGTTCCTCAGTTAAAGAGACACAAGCTGGTGGATCCATCAGAGAACCTCCAGGAGAACATCTGCCCTCGTCATGATGAGGTGATGGAGATGTTCTGCCGCACTGACGGTCAGTGTATCTGTTATCTCTGCTCTGAGGACGAACACAAAGGCCACGACACCGTTACATCTGCAGCAGAAAGAAGTGAGAGGCAGACAGAGCTGGAGGTGAGTCGACTGAAGATCCAGCAGAGAATCAAAGACAAACACAAAGATGTGAAGGTTCTTCAACAGGAGGTGGAGAACATCAACCGCTCTGCTGACCAAGCAGTGGAGAAAAACGACCGGATGCTGACCGAGCTAATCCGACTGATAGAGCAAAGAAGGCGTGATGTGGAGCGTCAGATCAGATCCAAACAGGAAACTGAAGTGATTCGAGTCAAAGAACTGGAGTCGAAGCTGGAGCAGGAGATCACTGAGCTGAGGAGGAAAGACGCCCACATGGACAAACTGTCACAGATGCAAGATCACAAACACTTTTTACTCCAGTATCCATCAGTGTGTGAAGTCAGTGAAGATCCAGACTCCTTCAGCGTGGACATGTGTCCTCTGAGTTACTTTAAGGATGTGACCACAGCTGTGTCAGAGCTCAGAGATAAACTCCAGCTGAGTCTGACAGAGGAATGGAACAACATGTCACTGAGAATCACCCAAACACTGGCTTTACTACAACAACCAGTGACCAGAGCAGAGTTTTTAACATATTCACGACAAATCACAGTGGATCCAAACACAGTGAATGAACGTCTGTTACTGTCTGAGGAGAATAAAAGAGTCACACGTACAGGTCAAATACAGAACTATCCTCCTCATACAAACAGATTCAGTATCTGTCCTCAGGTCATGAGCAGAGAGGGTCTGACTGGTCAATGTTACTGGGAGGTGGAGTGGAGTGGGAGGGTCAGAGTCGCAGTCACATATAAGGACATTAAGAAAAAAGGAAACTATAATGAATGTGGATTTGGATTAAATGACAAATCTTGGGTTTTATTTTGTAACACAAACCCTCCTGTATTTCAGTACAACGGAGTCCAGTCTTATGTCCCAGGTCCAGTTTCGTCCAGGATCGGAGTTTACCTGGATCACACAGCAGGTATTCTGTCCTTCTACAACGTCTCTGAAACCATGACTCTGATCCACAGAGTCCAGACCACATTCACTAAACCTCTGTACGCTGGAGTTGAGCTTTGGTTCACTGGATCCACTGCCCACTTTCTTAAACCTCCATTAAACTGATGCTTCTCTTTGATCCAGTTGATCAGATCAGTCTTTAGGAATCTGTCTCTAAACTGAACTCTCAGTCCAGATTTGGTTCCATTCAGACTTTTTTTCAGAGGATTCTAATGGTCGACTCTATGTGACTATGAAGCAGCCAAATGTGTGTTTGTAAAAGCATGTGTGATGTTCATAGAGCTGTCATTATGTGAGGACCACACAACTACACTGTCATCCTATCTGTGGATTTGAAACAGTCAAACAAAGTGGCAGCGTTTGTTCTACTTTGGACGAGTTCAGTTCAAATCCAGTGGTTATTTCTGTTTCCTAACGCAGAAGCTTTGACATGGATTTGGAGACAACGATAGAAGCAGAGGTGGTAAAAGTACTCACATTCTGTACTTAAGTACAAGTACAGCTACTGGTGTGAAAAAATACTCTGGTAAAAGTACAAATACTGACTCAACTGCTTTAATGAAGTAAAAAGTACAACTTCTAAATTGTAATATAGTAAGAAGTAAAACTGCATATATTATTTTTTGCTATGGATGAAATTTTACTGATTTAAGAAGAAAAAAACTGAAAAATGTCAAAAATAAGTAAATCCTTTAAAAGTGAGTTAGTGTGAAGATTATGTGTTTTATTGGGTCATGGTACTGAGTTTAGTGTTTATGGACAGGACATTTAGGAACATTTCAAAAGTCAT
>CM035804.1:5428721-5433721 GCA_020466265.1 Siphamia tubifer | reverse complement strand
CATCGTGTCAGAGGAGAGAAAGGAACATGAACACACTGACATCTAGTGGAGAAAAAACATGCAATTAACTCTTCTTCCAAATATGGTAATAAATGGTAAATGGACTGTACTTACATGACACATTTTATTCACCAGTTGGTGCCCAACAATTCCTCACATTCACCCATTCACACACACACACACACACACACACACACACACACACACACACACACACACACACACACACACACACACACACACACACACACACACACACACACATTCATACACCAGTAGACGGCTGCTGTCTGACTCCACTGGGAGCAATTTAGGGTTCCATAGTGACGTCACATCTTAAAAAAGGTACCTGAACACAGATCGTCCTGATCCAATCGGATGGCCGGTGTTCTGTAAATCCTTCTTACCCGGTGAGATAGCCTACCAACCCTACTGCGCATGCGCACAACACATTTCATAATTTCTTGAGTCTTGGTCGGGTTTCCATCCTCCCATCAGCTGTGTCGAGAGAAAAAGGAGTGAGTGCAGAGGCGTCAGTTTGATTTTTTAAGTGCTGGGGACAATAAACATAAACTTCAGTATGGTCTGAAAAGTGCTGGGTACGACTATGTATGTATATGTATGACGTAAGGCAGGGGTCCCCAACCCCCAGGCCGCGGACTGGTTCCGGTCCGTGGATCAATTGATACCCGGCCGCCGGCCGCCTAATAATTACTTAATTATTTCTCCTTTCTTTATTATCTGAGTCTGAACAATCTTTTATTTTGAAAAACGACCAGATTCTGTTGGTTACGTCATTAGCTTTTCCATTACCCTTGGAAATTCGCAAAATATAAATATCGCTATAAAAACTGGTAATGGAAAGGCCTAAATAAAAAAAAAAACACCGCTCAAATATCGAAAAAAAAGTTTTCACGCTTTCATGAGGTGGTTTTTCCAGATGTTTCGATGTTGTAATATATCGCAAAAGTGCAATGGAAACACTTTTTTTTTTTTTAATTGGAACTTTAGAACATACAATATACAAACTTTAAAGAGGACAATTGAATTACTGCCCCCCCCGAATGAACACATTTAGTAATAATTACAAAGGAACAGGGAGCATGTAAATGGAAACACTTTTTCCGCAATCTATGTCACAGGATGTGAATACATAGTCACATGACCACTTCTCTCGGAGTGAAAATGACAGTCACTGTAACCATAGCAACCATTGACTATTTATAATTTGTTGTTAAGTGCAGAGTACATTTACACTTAATATTTCGGTCTGACAATGTAGGGGCCACATGTACAGACCCTTATAATGTGAGACAAGTGGTTTGTTTTACATGTTAGTGCCTTTAAATAGTTCGCCAGTGACTTTTACTGACGAGAGAATTAGCCGATTCATTCATGCTAATGCTATTACATGCTAAATCGCGGTTGTCTTTTAAACACATCTAAAGCATATTTCCACTTAATATTTCGGTCTGACAACATAGGGACCACGTGTACAGACCCTTATAATGTGAGACAGGTGGTTTGTTTTACATGTTAGGGTCTTAAAAGAGTTCGCCAGTGACTTTTACTGACGAGAGAATTAGCCGATTCATTCATGCTAATATCAGGGTGATATTGCGGTCAAGTGATTTGAAGCTCCGAAGGTGACAGCAGTGAAATCTCGTGGGATGATATTTCACGAGAGTTACGACACCCCTGCCTAGAACAACCGTCAAAGCACAAATATACTTTGTCGAAATTTGAGGAATATTGATATTGTTTTGCGAAAAACTAATGGAAACACCGCTTCTGTCACTTGAATGCCAAAAATGTAACCCACATGTTAGCAAAATAAATAAAAAACAGATGTCTTTGGAAAGTTTATTTTCAAAGAGGAAAAGGCAACTGAAGAGACAGAAGAAGAGCCTCCAACTTCCAAGAAAAGGAAAGATTTTAACAGACAATACCAGGAGTTGGACTTGAACTATGGATTTACCCCCCGGTCCGTGGTAAAATTGTGAAACGCTGACCGTTCTGCGGTAATAAAAAGGTAGGGGACCACTGACATAGTGCATTCTATTATTCAAGCTGACATATCATTCTTGCATTAGCCTTTGTAATGAATTGATAAACATTTTAAAAGTGTGTGTGTGGGGGGGGGGGGGGGGGGGGGGGCGGGGCGGCAAAAATCTTTTCATCATATAAAGTGGTGGGGACATGTCCCCGGTGAAAATGACGCCGTTGAGTGAGTGCTCTACATGTTCTGCTTAATCTAAGACAATGTTGATTTCTAATCTTTATGTGAGTCTTGTTTAACTACTTGGCCGTCTCAACTAATTTTTATAGGCTTGTTTTGTGAAACTATCTGTATGAGCTGTTTAAGCATAGTGTTTTGTGGACTTGGTTTGTCATGCAGGGTGTGCAGCCGTGGTTTGATAGTCAGCAAACGTTCTGTTGACAACACTTCTCCATTTCAGTATTCTACTAACTTAAAGCAGTAACATATTCTTTGTAAAGACGCAAATTTAGGCAGGTAAGGTAGCACATTTGGCAGACATGTCTGATGGCCAATCCGATGGCCAGCTCCATCTTTCCCTCATCCAATCACATGGCCAGCTCCATCTTTCCCTCATCAAATCAGATGGTCAACTCCATCTTTCCCTCATCCAATCAGATGGCCAGCTCCACCTTTCCCTCATCCAATCAGATGGTCAACTCCATCTTTCCCTCATCCAATCAGATGGCCAGCTCCATCTTTCCCTCATCCAATCAGATGGCCAGCTCCATCTTTCCCTCATCCAATCAGATGGTCAACTCCATCTTTCCTTCATCCAATCAGATGGCCAGCTCCATCTTTCCCCTATCCAATCAGATTGCTGGCTCCACCTTTCCTCACCCAATCAGAGGGCTGACTCCATCTTTCCAAGCTGTCAATCATCCTAGTTTCCCAGTCATTTTCGGTGGGATTTGTAGGATTGTGTGGGATCAGAGGGGTCGTCCGTATGCCTAATCCAATCAGAGGACCGGCTCCATCTTTCACATCCAATCACATGGCGAATGTTCTAGTTAATAGCTCGCCCATTAAATTAACAAGCTTCTAGTTAATTCCCAGCCCAGATGGGGAGCGCAAATCTCCGCCCTTTCCGATCTCAGGCCCCACAAGCCTGAGATCGGAAAATTAATGAATGGTATTCAGTGGGAAATAAAATGTTAAAATTGTATCAGGGTTGTCATGTGCCCCGAATCACACACATGTTGTACCTTATAATAAATGATAATTATTTATGTGCGTTTCAACTGCTTCTGTTAACCAACGGTTGATACATTTGCGAGTAAAACCCGTTAATAATTTGGACTACACACCTGGCGCACATGTGACGTCACCCCAGACTCCATACCACAGCTGAGCTGAGTGTGACGTCATATACGCGACGCATTGTAGTGCCTTACTAAGCCCACATAAAACCTAACGTCACACATTTGCTTCCCATCAAAAGCAGATGGTCTGCCTATTACACGTCAAATATGTCTTATTAACCTCTGTCAGATGTGAATTTCTGAGCACTTGTCAAACGGAATTAGAATTTAGCTTGACTCGCTCCATTCAGTCCCATTCACATTTTTTGCTAGCTAAGCACCCATAAACCGGAAGTAGAAGGGTCTGACTGTATTTATACTTTATGTATGAAAACACTAGTTATAATAACAGTAATAGAACATTTTTCGTACACACCACGCAATCATTTTTTTTGTTTATAATGTGCACATTTTTGTTGGTGTCCAGAATTTAAAAGATTGTGGAAAAAAATTAACAACCTTTGAATTTTGACCTCATTTAAATTCCGAAAAATAACATGAAGCATTTTAAATGCGAAATGCAAAGTGTGTATAAAATGTCCACCCTGATATCAGAGGGTTAAAGGAAATAACTTCAATCATTTCGTTTCGTTTCGGTGTTGGAACCCACTTTACTGTATCCTCACTAGGGTCACGGGGGTTGCTGGGGGCAACGTCAATCATTTCTTCTCGAAGTATTAAATCACAAATCAACAGAAATATACCACACTTTATTTTTCTCCAAATAGAGAGTGAATATTTGGTTTCTTCAGAGCCCGGATAGCTCAGTCGGTAGAGCATCAGACTTTTAATCTGAGGGTCCAGGGTTCAAGTCCCTGTTCGGGCGAATGTTTTTTTTTTTGTTCTTCAAACTAAAATGTTATCATGCGTGTGAGATTAAAGACAGCAAAGAACCTGTTGTTTTAACGAACTGTCGGAGAAGAACGCGTTCCACTGGATCGTCATGTTGCGTTCACTGGCATATGGTATTATCTGCTACAGAAGTCAGACTGCACCGAAGCTGAGGAATATTCGTCTGTATAGAAGGAAGGGAGAGGAAGAAACCCTGGCAAGTGACAGGTTCGAATCCAGATTAAGACAAAAACAAACGCATAGGTATATTTTTTACTTGCTGTTTCACAGTCAAGTATTTATATTTTAGAAAGTGTTTTAAGTAATTCCTACTATTTGTCAATTGAAAAGATTGATTTTGATGAAAACGTAATACACATAAATAAAAGGATATGACATGGGACCTATTTTAATTGCTCTCCACGGGCTCCCCATCACATTTAGAATCCAGTTTAAAGTTCTTCTTGTTACTTCTAGAGCTCTGTATGGTCAGGCTCTAGCCTACGTTATAGATATGCTGTGGCCTTATGTCCCAGCAGGTCTCTGAGGTCTTCTCATCAGGACCTGCTGGTGATTCCTCATTCTAAGCTTAAATCCTAAAGGACACTGCACTTTTGAGGTTGTGTCACCCAATTTGTGGAACTCTCTATGACTACATCTAACAGACTTTGGACACTTTTAAAAAGCAGATAAAGACCATCTGTTTAGACTGGCCTTTGTTTGAGTTGTTATTTTTATCGTTGTAGGTCTGCGTCTATCTGTTTTTATGTTGTTTCCTGCTTTTACTTTATGCCTTTTGTGCTGTTTTATGTGTTTTTGCCTCTATTCTT
>CM035804.1:5306221-5423721 GCA_020466265.1 Siphamia tubifer | reverse complement strand
GTCTTGTTTACGTCTGGTCTGTGTTTACGCACTGAGAGAGAGAGAGAGAGAGAGAGAATAACATGCGACTTGTCGACTCCTCCATATTTAAGTCGACTTGTGCTACGGGAGTTGATGTGTCGACATTTTAGTTAATGCCCTAGTGCATATACAGATATCTAATGCAAATCAAATGCAATGAACCATTTGAATAAAGGTCAAAGGTCAAGGTCACAATTAACTAAAAGGTCAAAATCACATTTTGGGTTAAAACTCAAGAACAGAGGGTCACACAACTTTCAGATTGGTACCAAATGATGAGGAATGAAGATTTCTACGATTCTCCTAATTGGTGTTATCCCATACGACCAATAGTTTTTGAGATCTCTGGAGGTCAAAGGTGACATGTGGCTAAATTAACTTGTGTAACACTGTTTGTATCAAACATAGACATAGGTATAAGTGATGTAGGTATAGTGTGCTATAACTTAATTACTACTGGATATATTATCATAATATTACACACACTGACAAATATATACATTTGTGACCCGCCACCACGAAACCAGGCATAAGTCGCGCTGAGCCGTTCAGAGCTACAGCCAAATTTAGGCTGGAAGGCGATTTCTTATTTGTGTTTACATTTTATCAAAAAACGGTACCTTAACACCTCTATGTTCACTTCCTGTGGTCATTACATTGAAATCCAATCAATAAAGGTGTTTATTGAGTCAATTATTTAAGCGGCGACAAAAGTTCAGGTATTGCTGAGCAAAGACAAAGACGACTTCCACCTCTTTTCGCCAAACAAAACGATCTCCGTTCTGTGGGTAAACACCCAATTGTTGGGTACGAGGTAAAAGCTTATATTGAATGTTCTGTCCAATGGTGTAAGCCAAATGATTATAATACGTCACACTTCTGTCCTATTATTATAATATATAAAACTTCTGTGACATGTCCATCAGAGTGTCCTTTAACATCTGGGAACAATTTTTGTCAATCGGATACAAATTATTATGCGTTGCTAAGGACTTCCTACCCCAAAACAGTCCAAAACTTTAACGGACAATATCTAAAAATATGCAAATTACAAAATATGTCCAAATGTGGATATTAAAATGACCATAACTTTGGTTCTACTTGTGATAGAAACATCATTTTTTCACCATCTTAAACCTTAGTTTCCACTCTACCAAGATACACACATAACTCTGTTTGGATTTACACACACTTACGCCTGGTTTACTGGTGGTGGGTCACATATAACCAAATTATCAATATGAAAAAAGGTCAAAGGTCAAGGTCGCATTTTGCAGAAAGGTCAAAATCATATTATTGGCTCTAAGTCAAGAACAGGTTGTCATAGAAACTTGAGATTAGCATAAAATAGGGACGAGATTAGACATTCTGTTAATACTAGTTGGGTTATAGCATATGTCTCTGCAGACACACACACACACACACACACACACAAAGTGATTACAATAATCTCACCAAACCAATGTTGAGTGACATTAATTAAAGGTCGGGACAACACCAATGACAGGAAGTCAAACGAGATAAAGTGAACATGAACCAACATTACAAAATAAAAGCCTGAACACTAACAATGACAGAAAAACCAGGAATACAAACAGAAAAACTACAAGACAGACAAGACAATAAGAGTCCAGATTTCTAACATTTATTCATGATGTTTTGTGCAACTGGAACTCTGAAGAACACTTAAATGTATGAAAAGAAAGTATGTGAACGTCGTCTCACAGGTGATTGACCCTGGTGTTGAGTGGTGGGAGTGTCAGGGGTACTGTCCCATGGTGCATTGTGGGTAGTTGTCCCCCTGACTGTCCATCTGGGACACACCACCAAGGGTAAGTAAGAGGGGGCAGCTGTGGTGCTGGAGGCGAAGAGCCATAGTGATGATGATGATGGACAGACTTTCCCCTGGGCTTTAAATCTGCTTTTACAAACACTGGGTTTCCATGACAACCATCCTGAAGACAGATTTAGAACATAGTATTGAAATATGCACTGGACAGTTTTGTAAATGATAAAAGTTTAAAACAGACAGAGGTGAGCAGTACTTAAGTAGAAGTACTTCCTTTACTGTACTTAAGTAGACTTTTTAGGTATCTGTACTTTATTGAGTATTTATTTTTATGGAAAGTTTTTACTTTTACTCCCCATATATTTTTTTCAGAAATATCTGTACTTTATACTCTTTACATTTATATAAATATATGTACTTTATACTCTTTATATTTATATAAATATCTGTACTTTATACTCTTTACATTTATATAAATATCTGTACTTTATACTCTTTACATTTATATAAATATATGTACTTTATACTCTTTATATTTATATAAATATCTGTACTTTATACTCTTTATATTTATATAAATATCTGTACTTTATACTCTTTACATTTATATAAATATATGTACTTTATACTCTTTACATTTATATAAATATATGTACTTTATACTCTTTACATTTATATAAATATCTGTACTTTATGCTCTTTACATTTATATAAATATCTGTACTTTATACTCTTTACATTTATATAAATATCTGTACTTTATACTCTTTACATTTATATAAATATATGTACTTTATACTCTTTACATTTATATAAATATCTGTACTTTATACTCTTTACATTTATATAAATATATGTACTTTATACTCTTTACATTTATATAAATATCTGTACTTTATACTCTTTACATTTATATAAATATATGTACTTTATACTCTTTACATTTATATAAATATATGTACTTTATACTCTTTACATTTATATAAATATCTGTACTTTATGCTCTTTACATTTATATAAATATATGTACTTTATACTCTTTACATTTATATAAATATCTGTACTTTATACTCTTTACATTTATATAAATATCTGTACTTTATACTCTGCCTTCTCAGAATAGACTCATTACTTTTGCAAACTAAACAGTTAGAAAAAAAAAAGTCACTTCAGAGGGAAAATAATTGTGACTTTATATATTATCATCCTGATTTTTTATCTCATAATTATGCAAATTCCTATCTCATATTTCTTACTATTATTTATTAACTTTTTTATGTCATAATTGGAATTTTTATGTCATATTTATGACTTTTATTTCATAATTTAATTTTTGTAATTCATATTTATGAAAAATCTCAATTATGACTTTTTTCCACATTTTTCCAAAATGTTCTGTCCATATCCACAAAACTCGTATAAACAGTAAACTCACTTTTATGGGCTTTTTTTGGGGGTCATTTTTCTGGATTTTTGCTTAAATTTGTATTATTTCATCCATGGCAAAAAAAATACTGTTTTACTTTTGACTTTATTACAATTGAGAAGTTGTACTTTTTTCCTTTTTTTTTTTCTTTTTTTTTTTTAAACTTTTACTTTAGTGAAGGAGTTGAATCAGTACTTCTACCTTTACCAGAGTATTTTTTTCACACCGATAGTTGTACTTTTACTTAAGTACAGAGTGGGCATACTTTGACCACCTCTGGAAACAGAATTAAGGATGTGTGTGTGTGTGTGTGTGTGTGTGTGTGTGTGTGGGTATATGTACCTGCCCCAGGTATGGAGGGTAGGAGCCCCCAGAAGGAGACAGACTCATCGGCGGTACGGCTTTGAGCATCATATTGTGCATAATGATCTGGTGCATTTGGGCATTTTGCATCAGCATCAGTTCCACCATATCTAAGAAACATAGTGCACATACAGCAGACGTGTCAAACTCATGTTAGTTAAGTTCCATGTTCAGCTAAATTTGATCTGAAGTGAAGCTAAAATAAAATAATAAAATAAATAAAATAATAATACCACACTTTTCGCACTGGGCTATAAGGTGCATTAAGTGAAGTCAAAATTCTGAGATAAAAAGTCAAAATTATTAGATAATAAGTCAAAATTATTAGATAAAAAGTCAAAATAATTAGATAAAAAGTCAAAATTCTGAGATAAAAAGTCAAAATTATTAGATAAAAAGTCAAAATAATTAGATAAAAAGTCAAAATTATTAGATAATAAGTCAAAATTATTAGATAAAAAGTGAAAATTATTAGATAATGGGTCAAAATTATTAGATAAAAAGTCAAAATTATTAGATAATGGGTCAAAATTATTAGATAATAAGTCAAAATTATTAGATAATAAGTCAAAATTATTAGATAAAAAGTCAAAATTATGAGAAAAAGTCCAAATATCAAGTCACTAAGCACAACCAGAATTAATCCATATATAAGGTGCACTGTGGTTTTTGGACAAAATTACAGCCTTTTAAGTGCACTTTATAGTCCAGAAAATATGGTACATAAATATTGTCAAATCCAAACATTTCTCTATATTTTAGAGTGAAAAAAGTCAAATTAAACAATGAAACTTTTTTGATTGACAAACGATCCTTTCACACACTGTGAAAGACATGAACAACATGAATGAATAGGCAGAATTGTAACATTATTCTGCTTTTGTTGATCATTTCTACATGTTCATTATAACTTACACATCTCAGTGGGTTAAATACAAAATCACAACATTTAATATCAGACAGAATGTTGTTAAAATTTCACTGACTTCTCTTTAAATATTTCAGGTTCTTCATATTTGTTAAGTTTATTTACATTTTTGACAAAATTATACTTATGACAGTATTTTACTGGTTCTGATCCACTTCAGATTGAATTGGTCTGAATGTGGAACCTGAACTATCTTAATTAGGGATGGTGAAATTTGACCCATCACTGAGCCTCATTAACTGGTTGAAGTCGGTCACTGAGAAAAGTGACAACGTTGATGTGGTCAACCATTGGTCAAACGGTCATCGGTTAACATCCTTAATTAAGGGCGGCTGTGGCTCAGTTGGTAGAGTGGGTCGCCCAATGACTGAGAGGTTGGCGGTTCGCGTCCCGGCTCTGGCTGTCCACATGTGGAAGTGTCCTTGGGCAAGACACTGAACCCTGGCTTAGGCCCCCAGTAGGACTTACCATAGACCTTAGAAACCTACTGGTGTATGAGTGTGTGTGTGAATGGGTGAATGAGAGGCTAATGTAAAGTGCTTTGAGCACCATGAAGGTGGAAAAGAACTATATAAATGCAGTCCATTTACCATTTATAATATCCAATCCAACTTTATTTATAAAGCACTTTAAAACAACCATAGTGGACCAAAGTGCTGTACAGAAGACTGAAAGCACAGTAAAAAGAAATTAATAAAACCAGTAAGAAACAATAAAACCATAAAATCCAATAAAATCAAATAGATAAACCAAGTTAGAACAATAAAAAATAAATAAATAAAGGAAATAAATTATACAGTATATCTATATATATAATATGGAGAGGCAGATCGTTCCATAGTTTCGGAGCCGCTGCAGCAAAAGCACGCTCACCCCTGAACTTATGTTTGGTTTTTGGCTGCCACAGAAGCAGTTGATCAGCTGACCTAAGAGAGGGGGGGGGGGGGGGTATAAGGCTGCAGCAGCTCAGAGAGGTATGGTGGGGCAATGTTGTTTAGGGCTTTAAAAGTAAATAAAAGACTTTTAAAATGGATCCTAAAATGTATGGGCAACCAGTGGAGTGAGGCTAAAATAGGGGAAATGTGCTGGTGTTTACGTGTGCCGGTTAAAAGACGTGCAGCAGCATTTTGCACCATCTGAAGACGGGCGATGGAGGATCCACTAGCCCCCACATAAAGTGCATTACAATAATCGAGCCTGGTGGTCACAAAGGCATGAATGACTATTTCCAAGTGTTTCTGAGAGAGAATCGTTTTCAGTTTGGCCAGTTGCCTTAGCTGGAAAAACTTAACTTAGTGAGAGAACTGATCTGACAGTCAAACTTCAGATCAGAACTGACTTTCACCCCAAGGTTTGTGATGGTTGGCTTAGTGAACTGGGCCAAGGGACCCAGATCTACAAGGGGGGGCCCAGTCATGCCACCAAAAACCATCACTTCAGTCTTCCTGTCATTAAATTTTAAAAAATTTACAGCCATCCAAGCCTTTATGTCATCAAGACACCTGAGCAGTGGTTTAACAGTAGAACCATCCTGCTTTTTGAGGGGGAGATATATCTGGGTGTCATCTGCATAGCAGTGGAAAGCAATACCATGCTTCCTAAGTATGCATCCAAGTGGAAGCAGGTACAAAGAAAAGAGGAGAGGGCCTAAGACTGAGCCCTGTGGGACTCCACATGAGAGGTGAGCAGAGGAGGATACTGAGTCACCAAGGCTGACACAGAAGGTTTGATCAGCCAAGTTCGACCTGAACCATTCCAGTGCTGCACCCCTGATACCCACCCACTGAGTTAAACGACAAATTAAAAGTTCATGGTCCACTGTGTCAAAAGCAGCAGTTAAGTCTAAAAGCACAAGAACAACACAGTCACCAGAGTCAGTAGCTAAAAAAATGTCATTAAAAACTCTTAAAAGTGCTGATTCTGTGCTGTGTAGGGATTTAAAACCAGATTGGAAGACCTCGAGAATTTTGTGCTTTTCTAAAAACAGCTAGTTGGGTACATACTATTTTCTCAAGGATTTTTGAAATGAAAGGTAACTTTGAAATAGGCCTGTAATTGGCAATAACTGCAGTATCTAGTCCTGTTTTTTTGATCAGAGGTTGTACTACTGCGTGTTTGAAATTTTCAGGGACAACACCTGAGGACAAACTACTGTTGATAAGACTCAGGACGGAAGGCCCTATGGTGGGGAGAACCTCTTTAAATAGTATGTATATAATATGTATTTTCGTATTTTACAAATTTATCCAAAGGGTCAGACTGGACCCTTGGGTGGGCCTGATTTGGCCCCTGGGCTGCATGTTTGACACCTGTGACATAGACCATGGGACACACCTGCAGGTGATCCTTCAACATAGGGTTTGGTATCATGTGATGTATATTCCATACCCTCTTTGATGCTCCCAGGGCGGGCTGTAGGATAATGCAGGGGGGGCGCTGTAGGACATGGCAGAGGGGGGGGTATCTGTGTGATCAGAGGCTGCTGTGGAGGCAGCTGCTGGATGATGGTAGCCGGCTGCTGTGGGAGCTGCAGGAAAACAGAATTTTTATATTAGATTCGAAAAGGCTCCATTTTGAATCTCTGGGGTCGCCAGAAATGTGTGATGTAAAAATGGGGTCGTGAGACAAAAAAGGTTGAGAACTGTTGCTTTAAAGTATATATTTTTAAATTAATGATTTGACTTCTTATGTTGTGGTTAGTCCAGAAAATAGTGTGAGTTTAATGAAAATGGACAGACAATTAATACAAAATGAAATATGCACTCTCAGAAAAGAAGGTACAGTAGGGGTACAAACCTTACACTAGGGTACAATAAACACCAATGTTTGTGAATATGAACCAAGGTTTATATTTGGTCCTTAAGGTATTTATATGGAGGGTGTGATTTGTCAAAAAACCAGAGGGGGGGTGTTTTTTCCCCCACGTCTGTGTACGTGGTGGCCATTCCATTTCTGTTTTCAAATCAGGAAGTGGAAAATGATAAAAGGCCGTCACCTATCTACTGTCTATGAGTCACAGAATGAGAAACCAGGAACAAACCCAATTCCAATTTCTGCTGTGCTTTTGCTCATGAATGACAATTAGGGAAAATAAAACCAGGGTCCATTTTTAAACATTGAATTTGCTGCCCTGTGTGCACCCAGGCCCTGAGACCCTCACTTTATTACACTGGACTCTTCCCTCTTCACTCACTGCTACTGAGGGAATCCTGCTTAGTTTATTTTCCTCCGCTTATAATACGCTTAAATTCAGCGGCTTGTTTCATCTGATCTGAGGTCATAGTATTAGGGTGGTGTGTGTGTGTGTGTGTGTGTGTGTGAACGTGTCTCGTCCGGGGACGTGTCTCACGCACTCAGTTTGACCTGACACCGGCTGGAGAGAGAACTGAACCACAGCACATGCCATCTGTGTCCTTGCACAGGTAACACATGATGAAAAACTACCCCAGTTTTTATTTTCCACAATTAATGGAAAGAAGCTCCCAGAATGCACCGGTCCCTCTGCTGACCTTTATCGCTGGACTGGCAGATATTTACCTCCTTGATTATGTGGATGTCAAGTTCCTCTTTCAGACATTTTGTGTCCACACCATTAGAAAGACTCATCGACTGCAAGACCCTAACTGTGATGTCCAAAACCAGAGAGGGGGAGAGAGGGGGATGACCCCCCCTCGCCCCCCAGCAAGTCACACCCAGCTGATATGTACCTTTTCAGCCCTGTATAAGGTATAAACTAGTTGTCAAACAGTGAAAGCCCTTCTTAAAAGATACAATTATGTACCTTTGAGGGTACTGCTGGTGCCGCAAGCCTTTGTCTCCCTAGACGTACAAAGGCTTGTGGCACCAGCAGTACCCTCAAAGGTACATATCAATACTGGAAGGTCCAAATATTAACCTTTGGGGGTACATTGGTTTTTATTGTACCCTAGTGTATAGATTTGTACCCCTGCTGTACCTTCTTTTCTGAGAGTGTGGAAGCAAAGAGATGAAGGATTTTTGGATGACTCACAGTCTGTTGAATGATGTGTGGAGGCCGAGGCAGGTTCTGGAGTGGAGGAGGAGGAGGTACGGTGGGCAGAGCAAGCCCTGGATGATAGCCGTGGATGCGTCCCATGGGAGACAGAGGTGGTTGTGGATAGTATCTGTGCGTCCCTCCCCAGGTGTGAGGTCTGCTGTGGTCCTCCAACATATACTGTTCCTACACAATCGAGCATCGAGACCAGCAGCAGTGAATTGTGTCTTAGTGGACTCAATAGTCACTTAGCTTTACTCAACCCGTGTGCATCATCACTTCCATCCCGTACCGTACATCCAGTTACATCTCTTAAAGGCACAGAAATTTTGTTATGTGGGTTCATGTTCACGGTTTCCAACTTTGCTTCCTGTCATTGGTGTTGTCTCTGTCCTGCTAAACAGTCCCCCTATTCATGTCACCTGCTATTTTCCCTATAAATACCTTTTGTTTCTCACAGTTCGGTGCAAGTTTGTTGCACCCTTGGTGTGTTACCTTATGAGTGTTTCTTCTTGTCTTGGTCTCTTGGTCAAAGGTCAAAGGTCAAGGTTGTATTTAGCAGAAAGATCAAAATCACATTATTGGCTCTAATTCAACAACGGCTTGTCATAGAAACTTGAGATTGACACAAAATAGGGTCGAGATAAGGCATTCTCTGAATACTTGTTGTTACCTTAACCTTTGACCTTTACTCAAATGGATCATTACATCTGATGCATATTAGCTATATGTGTATGTCCATGTAAGTTCATGGTATTCATTGAATTATGGCATGATATGTCTCTGTGGACACACACACACACACACACTGATTCCAATAATCTCTCCCAACCAATGTTGGGTGAGATAAAAAATCCAAAGACGTTCTGGGGCACCATAAATTACTTGTCTAATAAGTGTTAAACTGTTTTTCTCCCAGCTAGCATTATCACTGAAAATCACAAGGTAACAAATAAGTTGGACATACTGAATTATTTTAAACATTTTATATCCTCTGGATTTTTATTTAATCCATAGAAAATCTCTGTGGTGTCTCCAATCAGTGATGGAGCCCATTGTGACATCCCTGCTTTTAATTTTGTCCCCTGCAAAAGTTCAGAAGTTTTAGCAGCTGTCAGAAGTCTGAACCCCCATAAACCAGCAGAACCAGACAAATTGGAACCATTGTTGTTGGAAAAGAGATCATTGATGTCAATGGGACAAACCTGGTTAAATAAAGGTTAAAAATGTCACTGGAAAATGCTACATTTGATAATATATATATATATATGATGAGAAAAAAAGACAGACGTTGGTCTCGGTCTTTAAGGGTGAATTATAAAGATGACAATTTGATTGTGACCTTTAGTTTTTCCAACAGGTCCTGCTTTCGTCTCAGTGCTCGGTGTAAAGCAGACATCCGTCCATCATAACTCCCTAAAAGGAAAAGACAAGAATATGTTTACATGTAGCAGCTCCTTGATGCTTTCAGCCACATATCCTCTACTTTCTCTACCATTTCAGCATTCACACATGTAGATGTGGTGTGTGTGTCTGTCTGCTGGTGATGATTCTATTTATAATATGTTGATATTATTTACATCCAGTGACTTGGACATGAGCATGAACTGATGGGACTGTTCAGGTTAAAGCTGAAAGTCAATAGGCACTTTCCTACAGAGTAGCTCTTAGAACTATTTAGTTCCTCCAGAAGCTTTTGTCATGCCCTCTGGCTCGGCCTAGTAGCAGACTCTGTCCTTTGTTTTGTTTTTTGTTGTTTTTTTAACAGGTGGAGGAGATTTCCTAATTACTGCAGCTGGGATGGCTTTGGCCAGTCCACTGCTATTGTCTGTCAGTGTTTAAGGAGGACTCAGACCACAACCTGTAAACAACCTGTGTTGGAAACCCTCCTGCATCCTGACCCTCCACTAAAAACCAATCCACCACACAGCCAGCGCTCTGCCATCTTTGGACCTACTTCCTGTGTTCAGCTGTCATCCAAGTCCGCACCTCCGTCTCTGCTTAGCTCCCCTCATCTCTGATGTATATTCTGATCCTCCTTTTTTCTGTTGGTTGTGTGATCTAGTGTGGTTTTCAGTTCAGCTCAGTTTTGTGTTGAGTAATTGGTAATAGTTTCAGTTGTTGTTTGGCATTTTTTGTTTTATTTCTGATTTTTGTAAAGTAGAGATCCAGCGCTCAGTACTTTGTTTTTGCTGCGTCCTTAGTTGAGTTTTTGTACCGGTAGTTTCTGCACTGTTGTTTTTTTGTGTGTGCTTCTCCTTCAGTTAGTATTTTTAACTTTGTATTAATACTGTGATAATTCCAGTGCCCCTACTCTAGGGTGATTTTTGTTCCTTTTCATAAAAATAAATATTTTTCTGTTCAGCTGGTCTTGTGTCTGCACCTGAGCCTTCGAACCTGAATCGTGACCCCTTTGTGTTTGCATTCCAACAGGGCAGTAGCACCCATGGGAGGGGCTAATGTGACGCTAGCATCTGCCACAGTAATGAATTCTTTAAACACTAAATTCAACATTCACAGAAGGAAGTAGAAGACCCCATTACTATAAACTAGAATAGAGAATGAGGAGGCCACAGCATTTATGTTCTCTACCACAGGAACGTTGTGTTCAAATACAGCATTTAATGTCAAGAATGGAAGAGGTTAAAGAGAGTTAGGAGATGAAGAATCCAGCAGCAGGTGGTGCTATGAAGTATGTTGATGTCATAGCTTTAACCAGCATCCTCATTAGCAGTGCTATCCCTATTCATTACATGTATGGGTCTAGTGGTGCTTCATAGTCAGGGGCGGTGGGGTTAAAAGGTTGTCTTTCAAATCCTCTGTATGCAATAGGACGGTACTACACTCAATCAGTGTAATCTTTAAGATGACATAGAGTGATGGAAAGTTGATGGAGGAGTCTGGAGAAAGTTAGGAATAACTAAACAAAATGGTGGATTATGGAGCTGAACGACTGTTGTCGATTCTGTAAAAAGAATTTAAAGATTGCTGATGTTTTCTCACATTCTTCACTCATCTGTGATAAAAGGAAGTCTACACCTGTTCTTCTTCTTCTATGGTTGCTTCCAGTTGTTTCTCTCCGAATCGTTGTAGCATTACTTTGTTATGCCGGCCCTCTGACTCTATACTTCACCGTGATTGGTCGGCCAGTTTCAGGGAAATCTAACCAAAAGTTACTTTGAGTGAAACTAGACTACTACTGTCGGTTGCACATTAGATTTGCTGTCGCTCAGAGGGTCTAGCGCGGCTAGGCTACAGTAATATAATAAGTGGTTGTATGTAATAAAGACTGTTAACATTCTATCATCACACATGCTAAAATTCATACAAATGTGAAATACTTTCTGACAAACAAAATAGAAATCCATAATCTTACTTGCAGAGTGTGCAGACTCTGCTCTGTGGTCCATTTTCTGCTCTTTGTTCCTGTTGTTTAAAAACTAGACAGCAGCTAAATGAAGTTTGTGACTGATCCATTCTGTGTTCACCTGGGGGTTGACTCCAAGGTGTACAGTTACCATGGGTTGGACTTGTTGTTTAGTGATGTTGGCACTCAACACCACTTGACAAACCACTATGGTTTCCATGATGCTGAATAAACAAAGGAGACTTTCAGTAGAAAATCCATGCATTAAGGTGAAGTTTATGTCCAACAAAAAGAACATACATTTTCCAGGAAAGCTCTTTTGTAACCTTATTATTTTAGGAAATCAAATGTGACCTTAAAATATAATATGATAAGTTTAGCCACATACTTAATTTGTACTGCACTACAGTAGTATGGAAATAGAAATTGGGTTAGTGAATGCATACAGACTTATAGAAGTGGTTTCTGCCACTAAAAAAATCCCATGAAAACTCCTAATTATGAGATAAAAAGTCTAAATTGTAAGATAGTGTTTCATAATTATGACTTTTTATCTCATAAATTTGTCTTTTCGTCTCATAATTTTTAGTTTTTTAATCTCATAAATAGGAATTTTTATTTCATAATTTAGACTTTTTATCTCATAATTAGGACTTTTCAAAATGTCATAATTTCAGTTTTTCCTCAGAAATAAAAAAATTTATTTCATGAATTAGGACCTTTTTCTCATAATTTTTTAATTTTTTATCATAAGTTTGACCTTTTCTCATAATTTCGACTTTTTGTGGAAAATTTTCAACTTTTTATCTCATAATTTCGATATTTTAAAATCTCATAACTATGACTTTCCTATCACATAATTGTAACTTTTCATGTGGATTTTTTTTTTAGTTTTTTCTTTCACGCAACCGGGCTTCCATACAGACAAGAGCCGAATAAACTAGTTTCAAAACACAGAAGTAAACCAATGCTTCGCTTTAGCCTGCCGTGATTGGGTAACACGCCCGTCAATCTAAAATACATGACTCCACTCACAAATCTCACTGGTCAACAAGGATACACTCTCAGTGGATATCAGACATGTAGGCGGGGATTCGCTTCCTTGCGCACATTCTATTGGCTCAGGGTGTATGATACATTGATTTGATTGGTCCGTGTACTCAAGTAAAGTAATTAAGGGCGGAGTTAATATCACTTGGCGGCCATATTGAAAATTATCTGTTGACAGTTGAGCTGAAATGAAGCCCACATACTTTGTTCTAGCTAACTTGTGCTAAAGGTAGAGGGTTGTGGTGCCTTCAATTGTAATAAGGACAACTGTCCTATTCATATTTTAAGTTAACACTTTGAATGAAAATATGGACGAAGAGGAACGGCGGAGGAAACTCGAAGCTGGGAGAGCTAAGGTGGGTTTGTTGCTAGCATTACACGCTAGCTCGTGGCTAATAGCAGTTGATGATGAACTCTTTTGTGTTTGACTACAGCTGCACAAGTGTACCCGCTTCTAAATTTGTCTTTAAGTTTCATTTCACCCTGTTTAGATGCTAGTTGAACGTTTCTTTGTATGCACTGGAGTTTAAACTCATGTCGTGTATAATCCCGCCCTTTATTAATAAGCAGCTGATGTTAACTTGTACGTATCTCGCTAATAATAACGCGATAATGACAGCATGATAATAAGAGTTAGCTGTGCTTGTCTTACGTTACCGTTGTATTTAATAGTCCATGAGCCAGGCTCCCAAAATCAACTTTCTGCAATAGAACGGGTGGGCAAACTCTAGTCATTTTTTTTCACTTCTTGGGCATCTCAAGGGAACAGTTTGGCATGATAACTATTGCAAACAAGTAGTTTAGTAGTAGTTATCATGCGTTGACATGGTGGACCAGTAAATTGGAAACACAAGAAGTGTGTATTGTTGTTCTTTGTTATTATGTAAATTGTTGACCGCACAGGGTCAACAAGGGTTATTGTGCGGTCCTTAGGGTCACAAATGTGCCTTTTCATAAGTACTGTATAGTGCCATTGCTTACTACTGAAAACAGTATAATATTCTTGGGGGGGGGGGGGGTGATGAGTCTATGGAACTGAACTTTGGAATCTGGGTCTTTAAGACCCGATTGTAGGACACAGCCTGTGCGCCTTTTACGGAGGACCCCACAAGGGTTAAATTACCTCAGGGATGTTTTCCCTTCAGCCAAGACCCTACAGGGGTTGTTAGACCACACTAATAGATTCACCTCAGCAATATGTGAATGACAAAATGTGATAAAAATGAGAACACATGAAATAATTTTTTTTTTACTTTTCCTGCAACAACAAAGAATGCCTAATCTCGCCCCTATTGTGCCAATCTCAAGTTTCTATGACAACCTGTTCTTGAATTAGAGCCAATAATGCGATTCTGACCTTTCTGCTATATTGAGAATTTCGTTTATGTATATATGCGTCAGTATGTGTAATATCATAATATATCCAGTTATAGCGGGATATGTCTATTCTTGACACACACAAACAGTGTTACACAAATTAATTTTGCCACATGTCACCATTGACTTCCAGAGATCTCAAAAACTATTGGTCGTGGGTGATAACACCACTCATGAGAATTGTAGTATCTTTATTCCACATCGTTTGGTACCAATCTGAAAGTTCTGTGACCCTCCGTACTTGAGTTATAATTCATAATGTGATTTTGACCTTTTAGTTAATTGTGACCTTTGATCTTTACTCAAATGGATTATTGCATATGAGCTATATGTATATGCCCATGTAATTTCATGCTGATATCGCAAGTATTCATTGAGTTATAGCATGATATGTCTCTGCGGACACACACAGACAGAAAAACACTATTGGTACTATTGGTGTGTGGCATATATATGGTTCAAATAAGAAAGGCATGATAAATGTGATAAAGCTACTGTTCTGCAAAGGTTATCAGACCAATTCATAATCTGGACATATATAGCAATAGTAAAATACCAACAAGAATTTGCATACCCTTTTGATTGTGATCAGTGGTCTGGCTCATGGACTGTAAGAGGGCTTGGTAAGGGTTAGTAATGTAGCTGGATGCTGAAACTTGAGTGAAATGTGGCTTTTATTTAGCATTTTATGACCTTTTAATTGTTTTTATTTGATGTGTACAGCACACGACCAGATTCTCTTAGCGTATTAATAAAGGTGTAGTTTTTTCATTCACTCATTGCAGCATTCAGCAATTTGAAGGCATAATGGTATAGTGATAGGCCCAGTCAGCCTTTTCATACAAGGCCATTCAAGTGTGGAATAACATTCCTCTTGAAATAAAAAACCTAACTATAGCACCTTTTCCAGACAAAACATCGTCCTCTCAGTGGTCAAACCTGTCAGCACTGACACTGAAAATATAGGGTCAATGTGGACTTTTCCTTTGTCATTTGTATTGTATAGATTGATGTATTAGGTGGTGTCCTCTAGGTCAGGGGTTCTCAAACTTTTTTGGCCCAGGTCCCCCTTGGAGGGGTGAAATTTTTCCATGTCCCCCCTCATCCTCGCGATACTGAAAATGATAAAAAAACCACTTCAACAATGATTATTATGAAACAATGATAACCTTTTTAATAGTGCTTTTGTGCAAACCAGCGACATTTTCAGGTATTATAATATAAATGAGCACTTCAGAAACTAAAATTTTAAATAATTTTAAAATAATAAACGTGTGTGTGTGTGTGTGTATGTGTGTGTGTGTGTGACAGACAGACAGACAGACAGACAGAGACTTAATGAGAGGGATGATCTTGTCAAACTCAATATAACTATCAATGTATTTTCTCTTTTTAGGGTTAGGGCGTTTGTTTTTGTCATTTTCATTGTCATTTCTTTTACCACTTCTTGAGGAACTTGGCGGACACACAAATCGATCCATGTTCGCTGCAGGGTGGCTAAAAATAGCCTGTGACTCGCTCCGGCTCAATTTAGTCAAGCTAGCGTCAAACAGTGCTGTTACTTCCGCCCGCTCGCTACAAAATAAAACTTCCGCATTTCAAAATAAAACAGCAAAAAATAAAATAAAACAAAAATAAAACAAAACCGTGAATAATTTCGCGTACCCCCTGGACATGCGCCACGTCCCCCTAGGGGTCCGCGGACCCCAGTTTGAGAACCGTGGCTCTAGGTGGTCTGGTCTGAACTGAGAACCAGATAGAATGATGATGATCTGATGCAAAGTAAGGCAATGATTGGTGAAATATTGGGTATGAATGTGTCTGTGCTGTTGTAACTGTCATGATGAGTGGGACTGATTGTTTTTATGTTTTTTTATTGTACTTTATTGTTTAGTAACTGTGCATTTTAAATGTATTTATTGTGTTGTCAGGGACTACAGATGGAAACTAGTTATTTAGCTCTAATCTGGTCCAGTACATCTGTGTCTCTGTGAGTTTAATGTTTTCTGTACATTGTCCCTTAATTAAAGGTAATAATAATATTCTTATTAGGTTATCCAAATCTAAAAATTCATATTGCGTTGTAGAGTTGACACAGATTTCTTTCAGTAGTTTGTGGAAATTCATGCAAGAAATGGAAAGTGTGCCACTAACCAAGTATTTCCCTCCATGTCCAGACGCCATAGTTGAAATGGTTGTGTATTTAACTAGGTCACCTGAGCTTGAGTTGCTGTAACAGATTGCATTTTTTGTACATGTCATTTCACCATCAGGTGCAAGTCAGTCAGGCTGCATGAATAATGCGTGTCAGTGTATGATGATGAATAATGCTTCAGTTACCGTAATTTCCGGACTATAGAGCGCACCTGATTATTAGCCGCACCCACTTCATTCTAAGAGGAAAACCGATTTTGTACATACACAAGCCGCACCTGTATATAAGCCGCATGTGCCCACATTAAAACATGTAACACAAACACAAAATTAACCCAAACCCGACTTCAAGTCCCGCGAATGAAACTAAATCGTAAAAGACACACTGGCTGTGTCCTACAATCGGGTCTTAAAAACCCAGATTCCAAAGTTCAGTTCCATAGACTCATCACCCCACCCCCCAAGGATATATTACTGTTTTCAGTAGTAAGCAATGGCATCCTACAGTACGTATAAAAAGGTACATTTGTGAACCACCGGCTCTCTTTGACCCGAAGGACCGCACAAGGGTTAAAGTCCACAGTCCAAAAATCACAGCCGGCAAAATGAACGGAAAATGATACTTAAGGTTTGGTGCAGGCCTGCAGAGTCCGGGTCCCGTTGAAAGTAATCCAAGGAAAAAAAAGTGTATATTTCCAAAGGTAAGGGAGGGAAAAATGTCACATCCACAAACAGGTGGCTGGTCGCCGCCTCGCCTCATCTATCGCAGAGTCAGCGATAACTTTCTCTTTCGCAGAGAGTTCAGGTCAAACTCCTCCGTGCCAACGTGCAAAAATAATCCACAGGGTCTGGTCGAGCCTCTGTCTTCTCTCACACACCGCCGCGGGTTTTTCTTTAAGCAACTTTTTACCCCTTGTACACCTGTCCGTCACCTTTTACCGGTCCCACTGAAACCCGTCACCCCGCGTTTGTTCCGCCCCTCCTTTTTCATTCAGTCTTCCTCGACGCATATATTCCACCGATCTAAATCTGACCTTTTCTACTCGAGCGCCTCTGGCGGCCGTTAGGAAAATTACATAAATTGGCCGCATCACTGAAAAAGCCGCAAGGTTGAAAGTTTGGGAAAAAAGTAGCGACTTATAGTCCGGAATTTACGGTAAGTTGTTTTCACTTACCTACTCATCTTCCTTATGACAGAAATCCTCCAGTCGGCCTCAAAGCCAGTCGGTAAGTGTGGACGATGGTGACTGGCAGGGGTGTTTGTGTTTGTGGAATGTGGGTTTTTGGATAAGGTCCTTTTGATTCTCTTGTTTCTTCCTATTCCGCTTGGCTGGTCGATGGGGACGTTGCTTTGCTTTTTTACCTCTGCTGAGGAGGTATTAAATTCAAGTCTGTTTGTTTGTTTGTTTGTTTGTCAGCAGCATTATGCAAAAAGTTCTAAATGGATTTTGATAACACTTTGAGGAATGATAGATAATGGGTCAAGGAAGAACCCATTAGATGTTGAGTAATGAAGGTCAAAGGTCAAGGTCACACTAAAGGTCAACAGCTAAAACACATCAGTGGTAATATCTCAGGATTCACACAAGATAGAACCTGGTGTTTTTTTTTCATTCACATCGTCTCACCTTCAGACATCAGATGGGTCAACACCGATGGCTCAGTCCCGTCACATTTTGATGTCATATGACATCAAGCTAATGGTGTATTTCTAAACTTTGTGACCTTGACCTCAAATCAGAATCCTTTTTATTATCATTGTCTCATTTGAAAACAATGAAATTTAAAATAGAGCAACTCTTGTTAAAACAGTGCAACAACAGAAAAGAAAAGAAATTAGTGTGAAAAGCATAGTTAAAAAAACAATTCAGAAAAAAACTGTATAGTACAAGATAAAAAATATAAATAGAATAAAACTGGATAAAATCTTTGTGTGTGATATATATATATATATATATATATATATATATATATATATATATATATATATATGTTAGGGCTGGGCGACTTTCTCTTTTAAAAAAATCTCAGATTTTTTCCCAAAAAACTCGATTCACGATACGATTTTTTTTTCCCACGTGGGCTAAATGAAAATGAAAACACTAGAAACGTGGTTTCTTTCGTCTTCTTTTTTTTAATTAAATAACATGTAAAACAAAAATACTTCTACAAATAACTGTAAATAATAAATCAGTTGTTCAAAAGGTGCAACTGCAACCTGAGACTTTGCCTACATGAACTGTAGTAAGTCCAGACATATCCACCACTGTTACAGGAAAAACAGTGCAAAAAAATAGTGTAAAAGATACATTTTGTTGGAAAAAATAAAGCTTAAAATATTTTAACAACTAAAACAATATACATTAATACTCATATTATATGAAAAACATTGCAAAAAACTTAGTAGTGCAAAAGTAAGATAAAAATAAAACTAGTAACATTTTTACTTTGTAAGGACAAAATAAAACAAAACCTTATTATCAATCAAACTACTTCAATAAACCTGAACATGTTACCAATATTTTGGATATATGATGTTATTGCGTCTGTTATCGCTCCCCATAATGCTCCATGCAGAGTCCTGCATGGGTTCGGGTACCCGTGGGTGACCTGTGGGTGAACCGCAAATTTTCACGAAACGGGTGAAAAATGTTGTGCTGTGTCGGATACGGGTTCGGTTTGGGTCGGACGTGGGTGATCACGGGTCTAATTTGCGGTTCATAGGATAATAACATTTTTATTTGGCTCTGCCTTGGATATGTCACTGTTCAGTTTATTCGTGGCAATAAATGTTTGTATTTAAGTTTGGCTATCTGACATTTTCTTTCGGGTTCATTTATAGTGGGTCGGTTCGGGTGTGGATTTATTTATTTTTCGTCGGAGTTTAAACATGACGGGTACGGGCGGTTGCGGTATGTCAAAATCAGAACCGTGCAGGACTCTGGCTCCATGTTTATCATAAGGTGTGCCGCGAGAAAAGCTTTCAGTCAGTGTTTGTTGAACATTTTGAAGAAGTGCTGGCAGCGCTAGTCTCTGCCTTTTCTAAGAGTTTTGATGCTTTCGCTTCAGATGTGCAGCCTGGTTCATGGTTTTCTTTTTGCAAGGAAAAAAAGTGCGTGTGGAGGGGAATCGGATTTTCCTAAAATATGAATCGATTTTGCCATAAAACTCGATTTTAAATCTAAATCGACTTTTTGCCCAGCTCTACTATATATATATATATATATATATATATATATATATATATATATATATATATATATATATATTATATGCACACTCTACTGAAATTGCACTTTAAAAAAATCTATGTCCTATAAAAATTTAACTGACAAATCAGGGTTATTGACACATTTGATTAAATCTGACAATAGACTGTGCTCCACATTAGGTATCAGATTAAAAATATGCAATATGGTTGCTACAGGATGCTGCATGACATCACAGCGTAGGTAATCAAATATTGAAATGGCCATATCACGTAAACTGAGGCAACGATGCCCGACAAGAGACCCAAACTGCTGCACGCAGAACTTACAGTTCATGTAAATACAAACAATTAAATCTAAAAATCTAATTCAGTCAAGTGCCCCATTTTTCCATTTTGTATTTTTGATGTGAGCCTGAAATCAACATATCAAAAACCAGGCATATATTAATTTTTCATGTTGGATTAAAAAAAAAACAAAATGAAAATACCGGTAATCCATCTCCTTTTTATTTTTTGTTTTTTGATTGGCAGTTGGAAAAACAACAGAACAAACGCTACACACATTCTTGTATTTTAATAAACCCTTCTTTTCTTTTTTGCTCTGTTTGCTTGTCATTCATTTCTTTGTCTGTATTCACGGATCACCTAAGATTCATTAACCAGTACCAACAAACAGACCTTGCAAGAAAACTGAGTTCACAAATTTGCTGAAATATGCTGTTCCTTTTTTACAAAACAAGGTTGTCTAATATCTGCTAGTGGATGCATTTCTACTCTGTGTACACCTTTCATATCACTCCACCCATATGAAGGAACAATACATTTGTTTTAGGCTGTAAATGTGCAACATGTTGTGCTTAGCAGCGTGTGTGTTATGTTGGTACCAGACCATGAGGTGGTGCAGTGACTTTGAATATGTTGTGCTTTGAGTTGACATGGATGGTGTTGCTATGACAATGCAGTGGTTTTTAGTTGTCTGTATTGTGCAGCAAAAAGCTCGTATTTCTGTGCCACGTTGGAAGCATGGCCTGAATCAAACCGCCATTAGAGACAAAAGTGCACAATATATAAATAGCAGGAGTAGTTGTATGTGTTTTGGCCACTATAAGCCTCATCTAGTTCTGAGTGGACTGTTAATAATGACGAAGCGGCCTTGGGGTAAACGCAGCTCATCTTGCTGATGTGTCTTTCAGAGATGTGGTGGGCGGAGGTTGAGTACAGGGTGATGGTAGGACACCACAATGCTTTACATGACACAGATGAAGAGATGAGGTGAACATGGTTGTATAAGAAAAGTATTAAATATGGGAAGGTTCCACACTGCAGGAAAGAAAAAGCTTGAGTGAGTGCAAAAAGAGGGAAATTATGGTGGATGCATGACAGAGCTTTGTGAAACCAAATGTAAGTACTGTATTTTCCGCACTGTAAGGCACACTGTCAATTATTTAGGGTTTTTCATATATAAGGCACATTGGACTAAGGCGCATTAAGCGAAGTCAAAATTCTGAAATAAAAAGTTACAATTATGAGATAAAAATCCAAAATTATGAAGTAAAAAGTCAAAATTATCAGGTAAAAAATCTAAATTATGGGATAAAAAGTCAAAATGATGTGATTAAAAAGCCAAATTATGAGATAAAAGGTGAAAATTCCAAGTCACTAAGTACAAGCAGTTTTAATCCATATATGAGACACTTTTTGGTGAAAATTAAAGTCTTCTATAGTCTGAAAAATACAGTAATTATGTGTTTTATGTACCGTTTTTTCTGGACTATAAGCCGCTACTTTTTTCATATGTTTTTAACCATGAGGTTTATACAAAGGTGCAGCTATTCTGAGGATTTTTCTTCCACCTCTAGGGGTGCTCTAACCAGAATTAGAATCAAAACGACTAAGAAAAATCAATGCAAAGAAGAATATCTAGTTTTTCTTCATCAGATAGAATACGGATGACAAATTACCAACTGTTAATTATTTTTGAATCCTCATCTCTTCATCATGGAACCCACACGAAGAAGTTCATATGATGCAAGTTTTAAGTTGAAGGCTATCGATGTTGCTATCCAGGAAGGAAACGGCGCTGCTGCACAAGAGCAGTAAATCAATGAATGTTTAGTGAGACGTTGGAGGTCGTAGTGGGAAAAGCTCATGTTATGATAAAGGTAGAAAAAAGCTTTCAGAGGACATAAAAGCCGCTGATCTGAACTTACTGGAAAATACTAGTTATTTTTTTGTCCTCTTGGTTCTGTTCTGTTTTAATCAGTAGATATGCTGTCATGTTAAAAGGCACCGTTCAGGTACATACATGTAACTATATTTACAGTTCAAAATCGTTGTGTCAGTAAATATCAGATTTTTCAACATAGATATCTGCCGTTTATAACCCGGTGCGACTTGTATATTATTTTTTAATTCTATTTTTGAAAATACATCGGATGAGTCTTGTATACAGGTGCGGCTTATAGAAGGGGTGGGAGAAAAAAATCAATTCACATATGTATCGGGATTTTTTTTTTTTTTTACGATTTTTAAGTAGATTTTTTTGTTCAAAAATCGATTTCTTTCCAGTTGGGGGAAAAAATTACCCCTTGTAAAGACTGTAGACGATGGTATGAGTCAGTCAGATGTATAATATGCATCATAGAATACACAGAAATCACCTCAGTGAAGGCACACAGATGACAGCTAGCTTATTATCGTATTAGCTTCAACAACACACCAGCGTTAAACAGCATTAACTTATGCACAGGTAAACAATAGACTATGCTAATATCTATTTCAACTGTATTGTGTTATTCATTTCACCTTGTGTCATTTACACACAGTAATAAACCAGAAGTATATGAATTAGAGTTGGAAAAAGAGGGTGAGATGGCAACACAGTGGTTAATTCTAAACATGCAGGTGGTGCGTTCAGGACCATCGTAACATCTCTGGTGCATTCGACAGCACAGGTTATCTGGAAACTTTGAGAAAATGACGTGTTCTGGAATAAATATAGTTAAACAATCAACAACAGTCAAAGTGTGTGGTGTTTGTAACAGAAGGGAAGAGCAGAGCTGGACATGTCCACTTTAAAGTTCACGTTATTATGAAGTGTATGTAGCAGTTTACTTCACAAAGTCTGGTTCAAATATATTACTGCTGAATAAATCTGAACTGACTCACATATGATGGGCATTTTTTGGGGGGAAATATGGCTCCTGATATGATCTGTAGGCATCATTATTCAGCTTTTTCACCTGGTCTGGTGTTAAAAAGGCAAGTGAAAAATCAGGAATATCGAAAAATCACAATTTAAACCGAATCGGCTCCCAAAAAAATCATAAAAGAATCAAATCTGCATGAAAGCATATCGTCCCAGCCCCAGCTTATAGTCCAGAAAATACGGTACATGACATTAACCACTGATGCACACAGGGACACAACACTGGGATTCATGTCTATGTGAGTCATGGTACAAGGCAACAAGTCGCTGTCTTCCTGAGGTGGTGTAAATCTCATATTGAATTGAAGGTGCACACAGTGATGCTGTTGGCTGCACATACAGCTCTGTCTCCTCCTCTCCATGTCACTACATCTCTCAGTCTCCACCCTCTTCCCTTAGTCTAGAGACATGCCATGCTTTTATTCAGAGTCTGTGGGATGCATCCTCACTGGTTATGAGGAATATCAAGGGAAATTTAGGATGTTTGACGACGGACCGTGTTTTTCCCGGGTCAGCCGGAAGGATCTCCATCTGAACAGCAGCGCCACAACCTCCAGGATGTGCAAAATTTGACAAGTGTGCCCAGCAGCAGGAAAGGGAGTTGATGATTGACTATCACATATTGATGGGAGTACTGCCTGGTCCCTGTTTATCTGTGATCTGCTGTAATCTGCTTTAAGCTGCTTAAAAGAAGCCACAGCCACAGAGGCCCCCAGTTGGACACGTACCAAATAAATCATGCTACTGGAATTTAATATTTTGGAATGTTTTTTTTTTTTTTTTTTATTCTGATGTTCAGAATTATTATTATTATTTTTTTTTATTTTTGTGAGGAAGCAAGAGACGTGTATTTGCCTGTCACTGTTTTTGACCAGAGTAAGATGACAAATGCAAAGTGACATAGATGGATTTGTGTGTGTTGTTTTTTTTTTTTCCTCTTTAAATGTAATGTTTGTGGTCTGTTTAGAGGCTTCCTAATGTTGGTCACCAAAATTTGCCCATTGGAGCTGTGAAAATATTAACATCACCTCAGCCTGAAATTTCAGTTTGAAACTCTGTCAGGCTGTTTTGGATACTTTGCTGGATTCCCAGAGTTGTGTGCGATCAGGTCACTGATCACGGTGCTCTGTTCCTCCATATCTGCCACTGGTTGCTCCGTGTCTTCCACTGTTTTCGTTATTTCTTGTAAATCAGAGCCGATGGGTTTTAAGCTTCTGATAAATAATAATAACGGATTGGATTTATATAGTGCTTTTTTGGCCACGTAAAGCGCTTCACATTAGTGACCCAGTATTCATTCACTCTCACATGCAACCTCTGGTGGTGGTAAACTACATATGTATCCACAGTTACCCTTGAGCAGACTAAGAGAAGCGTGGCAGCCATTTCATGCTTACGGCCCCACTGACCACCACCGAACATTTCACACGCATTCATCCACCAGTGTGACTGGCAAGGAGGGTGAAGTGTCTTTGCCCAAGGACACAACAGACCGACTAGGACGGAGTGGGATTCGAGCCACCAACCCTTGAGTTACTGGATGACCTGCTCTACCAACTGAGCCATGGCTGCCCCAAACTGATTAACTTCCTCTTTGAAATCTGTAAGCTCTTTCTTCAGTACCCTGATAGGTTTGGAGTATTCTTTCTTCACGCCGGAGTGGACTACTTTTATTTTGATGATAATGTTAGCTCCTGTTTAGCTTGGTTGCTAAAAGCGTCGTGGCCGTCTTCTGCCGTTGATTTATTGTCGATAGTTTGGTCGTCTTGCGATTTTCCTTTCAATTGACTTCTACTACCCCTCGTCATGCTCGAACATATTTCTTTTAACTCACAGCTTTGGTATTTCAGAGGGGTACGATAAGACCAAGCGGGAGCTCGTGACTTATGCTGCTGCACGCTTCAACGCCACCCCTGGAAGTCCACTCTGTCAGGCTGTTTTCTAGGCTATTTTGGGTGTAGTGCATTTTTTTGCTCCGCAAGTCTGATCATTTTTGTTTTTTCCATTTCCACAGTGGGGGACTATCAATTTAATAAATTTTTTAATAACATTCAGAACTTTGCTTTTTTAGCTTTTCTTTTGAGATATTATGTTGTCAACAAGGACAACATTGTGGACTCGAGTCTTCTCTGGACACCCCTGACTACTGATCGTCATCATGCTCATAGTGTGGTGGTGTTCAGTAGTCTTGACCTACGTGTCTGTTTATGTCTTGCTATCTTTCTTGCGTAGCTTGCTAGCTTTCGACAGAAGCGGGCGAAAAGCAGCGGTGCGGGGCAGACGAAAAAGACGCCGAAGGGGAAGGGCCAGACTGACTCGCAGAATGACCGCCCAACGAAAGGTTGTCGCGTAGAACCAGAATGTCCATCAGCCAACAGAGCGGAGCTCAACAGCAACAGCAACCACGAGGTGATCCCCAAGACATTGTCTGATACAGTAGTGATGGTTTGAAATCAAACAGCTGCTACAGGTTACATGTTAGTTATAGGCTACAATGTCTCATTGAGCTTATTGGTCTTGATTTTGTTTGCTCGCTGTGATTTAACAAGTGGACCATGCTCCCCCTCTGCTTGGTAAACATACATTAGAAAAATGGGTCACTAACCATCACATTGCCTGGAGGGCATGTTGTCATAGCAACCTGTCCAGGATTAACTGTATAGTCCATTTTTAAAGGGAAAGTTTTCAAGCGCACCACTAGGCCAGGGGTCTGTAACCCTGGTCCTAGAGCGCTGCTGTCCTGCAGGTTTTAGATCGGGGCCGTCAAAATCATTTTAATCCAGGGGCAATGTTCAGCCTAATATGGTATAAAGTGGGCCAGACCAATAAAATAATATAAGTTCTAGGATAAAACAGGATACTGTATTTTCCGGACTATAAGGCGCACTGGTGGGTTTCATATGTGTCTCATATATAGTATACGAGTATAAAAAGTCAAAATCATGACATAAAAAGTCCAAATTGTGAGATAGTCAAAATTCCAAGTCACTAAGCACTACCAGAATGAATCCATATATAAGGAGTCGTTTTTGGAGAGAATGAAAATCTTTTAAGTGTGCCGTATAGTCTGGAAAATACACAAAATAATGTAAACTCCAAAGTTTTCTCTGTTTCTGAGCAAAAAAAAAGTAATATTCCACAATGACATTTTTACATCTACGAACTGTACTTGAACATAACACGAACAAATATTTTAACAACCTGAAAATTCTTAAGAAAAATAAGTGCAATATTACACTTAAGTCTGTCATTTATGCATTGTGCATCACAACTTATGGATAACAGTGGATTTCAGGGATTCCCACAGAAAATTGCTTAGTCAAGTTGTTGGGGTGGGGGTGTGGAGGCGAAATGGTTTCATTCGGTACCGATACCAAATCGGTACTTTCAAAACTGTGTCGCTTCCTAAACGGTATTTAAATTGGTATTAGAAAAAGAAAAAAATATTACAACCAGAGGAAAATGTGATTGAACTGCAAGATCAAAATTCAACCAATGATTTTAACCTGTCTGTCTGCGAAACAAAAAGTGTGAGACCACATGTGTGTTACAACTTATTAACCTGTTATTATTAAGCTAGCACCACATCTCATATCACCAGTTGAGGAATTCACAAACACCACTTACGTATTTGTAGTTATTATTAAAGTGTGCACACACTACTGCCACCCAGTGGCTGGACGTATTTGTGCATACAGTACCAATGGTTTTGGACGGACAGACAGATGACCAACTGATGGCAATAATCAGTGAATAAAGTCTAGTCTTCTCTAAATAGAAGGATCAGAACCCCCCCACACTGGAACGAGGCAAATCCCCTGTAGAAGAGGTTGAAGATGAGGACCTCACTGCCTTCACAGGCAAAGACCAGCTCAAGGTAAGTTGATCCTAAAACAGCACATAGTCTATAGTCTACACTTACATCAGCTAAGGTGTTTTTTATTGTTTGTGACCCATCATTGTATGATGGGTCACACTAACACACCACTGCCTTCATCTGAGTTGCAAAATGGTAATCTCTGAAAGATAGTGCACTCATCCTCCCTTCTCTTCAGCCAATTGTAAAAACAAACCAATTGTACAATTTTGCAGCTATTACAGCAGGCTGTGGAGAAACGTAATGAGATCATTGCCAAACTCAGTGCCAACCTGCAGGAGGCTCTGGCCAGCAAAGACCAGGTTCAGCTGGAGGCTCAGTCATTGGCTGGACAGATTCAGGCACTACAGAAACAACTTCAGCAGGTACGTGCAAAAAATTACTTGGTACATGTAGACAGACCTGAACAATATCCAAAAAGAAACCACATATTTTCATCAGTCATCCTTTTTAAGACAAGTTTTCAAATTCAATTTTCACTACAAAATGGTTGACTGTATTACATATTTATATTAATTACTTAAACTCATAACTATATGAGAAATTATGTTTCCTGGTTCCATATCTTGTAGTAGTATAAAGTTTCAGAGTGTAACATGTCGGGGGGTGATAATACACTTGGGTTTATGAGAATGAGCTGTGTTGCTATTTGGATAATACAGCGGTACCTCAACTTATGAAATTAATTTGTTCCAGAAGTGGTTTTGTACCATGAATGTTTTGTAAATGGAGTCGCATTTTACATGTAAAAGGCCTGATTCATTCCAAGGCCCCCCAATACTACCCCCTAAACCCTTTAAAATGATGAAAGTATACACATTTTGTATTAAATATGTGTTAAAAGTAAGTTATTGTTCTCAGTGGGTAAATGTGTCTTCACTGACTGAAGGTCAAAGGTCAACAGCTAAAACAGATCAGTGGTAATATCTCAGGATTCAGACAAGATAGAATCTTGCTTTTTTTTTTCATTCACATTGTCTCACCTTCAGACATCAGATGGTCAACGCCTATGGCTCAATCACGTCACGTTTTGACGTCATATGACGTCATATCAAGCCTTGGTGGAGGTCTGCTGTCTCTGACTGCCTTGTTATTATTATTATTATTATTATTATTATTATAAAATGCAGTTTTCTCCTCTTACAGACAAGTGTGGAGTTTCTGCGCATTAAGAATGTGTCTGCAGCTGAGGCCCCCAATTCTCATCACCAGCAGGATCAGGAGGTGTATGGTTCCAAAGATGCCAACTTTAATCCTCATGAAGCATCATCGTTAGAACAGTTTGGCTGTGGCTTTGTTTCCCAGTCAAGTATGGAGGGCTCCAGTGCAGACTGCAACACAGATAGAGACTCTGTACTGCACAAACTGAGAGTTGAACTGCAAGATGAAAAGGAGAAAAGTCAACACGCACATGCTAAGCTAGCAGAAGAACGAAGGCATCACCACAGTGTGCTGGAAGAGTGTCAAGAAAGGGAAGCACAACTGCAGAGCCAATGCTTTGAGATGCAGCAGTACAAAGAAGAAAAGGAGAGGCTGAATACTCAAGTACTGGAACTGAGGAAAAGGTTGATGGAGGAGAAGGAAGAAGCAGAGAGGAGAGTCCACGAGGAGGCATCCAGCTCTGCTCTTCTTCTTCAACAAAAGGATGAAGAAATGAGGCGGCTCGGAGAAGAGATGGAAGTAGTCAGACAGCTGTTAGCGGAGAGGGAAGAAGAGGTGATGGAACTTAAAACATCCAAGAATAGACAGAACCAAGCCAAGGCTCTATCTGCGTGTGATGGCGGTAAAAGTGACGGTGAGGCCGAACTGGAAAGCGGACCTGATGGGGACAGTGTGAATGTATGGGGACCTGGAGACCTGATGGAGCGCTACTTGTCTTCAGCTCCTCCTGTATATTCACCGTCTTCAGTGGTCAATGACAGCTTTGAACAGTGTGATCAGCAGGACATGTCTGCAGACTGCAGGTTAGAGGAAATCCATTATTATCGTTTTTGAAATGTAAGAAATGTTAATATCAGATTTATAATGGCCTCTTAAAGGGGACGTACCATGCAAAATGCACGTTTTAATGTTTTCACAACACAAATGCGTGTTGTCTGTGTGTGAGGAGACCCTTAAATTATAGCCAAAAACCATCCACTCTAATACTGTCTTTTTTAACTACTACACAGTCCAGGCCTGCGTCTACACACACACACACAGACACACACAGACACACACACCAGTTTCTTTAATGTTGCACTTATTCCTAATGTGAAGCACATTTGATTCCATTTCTGTTTTGACCTCAGCCAGTAAATCAACTGTGCTCATAGAAGCTGGTAGAAAAAAATGAACATCATGTATTGTATTTTTTGCTGTTAGTTAATTTCATAATGTTTTATAGAAGTATTCTGATCGGGACATCCCTTTTATTTATGCCATGCTACCCACTATTGTAAAATTTCTTACTGTTGGTGCGTGTGTGTGTGTGTAAGTAAGTGTGCTTTGGGGAAACAAAGAAGGTGGCTCTTAAAGGGATTATCTGGAGTAAAAATAAGTTTAGCTAATGTTTTAGATGATTGGGAGTACATACATATAGTTGATGTCAAAATCACACCATTTGGATGTATATTGAGAAATTTCGATTTTGCTGTTTTGACCCAAACTATTGAAGTGATTAGGGCATGTCTTTTTTGGCGACATGAAACGCTATTTTTAGACATACTCTTCTAAAGTTCTAAACATCACACTTACGTTTTGACGTCTTATGGCGTCCACAGTTACTGATCTAAAGACATGTACCTCTGTATTCTTAAGAGGAAGCTAGAAATAGTCGATTGCCGACACGCTGTGGAAATTCATGACTTGGTTGCATTCTTTTTTTAAAAACAACAGCCTGTTAGTAGACTAGACTGTTGCATACAGCTTCGTTTCAGTTTGTAATAAAGAAATATGTATATGTATATGTTAACTGTAGAACGTTCATTATGTCTTATTGTTAAATTAAGTTAGTCTTTCATCTATCTCAGACATGTATGTAAGTATTTGTCACCTGACATGTTTCAGCATGTTACTTCTGCCTTCATCAGAGGGTCACCAGGATGTTCCAGTGATGGCTGTTTTTTAAAAGCATGTCACTGCAACATTCTGGTGACCCTCTGACGAATTAAGTAACCCACCGAAACATGTCAGGTGAGAAATACCTACACATATGTCTGAGATAGATGAAAGACTTTAACTGGACTATGTTTTTTTAAAAAAATGCAACAAAATCGTGAATTTTCAGAGCGTCTAACTCTGCACTCAGCAAGTGACTATTTCAGGCTTCCTCCTAAAGATAACAGCCCCCCCCCTTCATTTATAAATGGACGTTCATCTATAGCCTGTCCGTCCATGGGAGTGGATCTGTCCTTCAATGTGGTTCTCCTCAAGATTTCTTCTTTTTCCCACTGGGTTTTGAAGTTTTTTTCTTGCAGAGAAGGAGGGTCTAAGGACAGGGGATACCTGGGACTTTTCATTTATTTCTGTAGTTGATTGTGTTTCTGTAAAGCCCTGTGAAACGACTTTGTTGTGATTTGGGGCTTTATAAATAAAATTTAAAATGAAAATTTCAATCCAGAGGTCCACGTCTGTAGATCAGTAACTGTGGACACACTATCTGAGGACATGAAGACCTACTCACTTCCATGTTAACACAGTTTGGCTCAAAACGGGAAAACTCACATTTCTCAATGTTCATCCAAATGGTGTGATTTTGATGTCAACTATATGTATGTACTCCCAATCATCTAAAAAAATGAGCTAAACTGATGTTTACTCCAGATACTCCCTTTAAGGAAGGTCATTTTCATCGTTTCATCCATCTGTTGTATTTACTAATAAAATGCTCTAACTTGTCTCTTTGTTTTTTCTTTCCAGTTTTGAGTTAAATAGTGAAATATTAGGTGATGCACCTTTACTGTCAGTCTCCCACCGGGCCTGTGAGGAAAGTGGCAGCCTGCATGACATGTTTAACTCACCTGAGCTGCCTGTGGCCAACACTTCCAGTCCTCACTCTTTGTCTCACTGGCTTAAAAACAACAATACAGGAGAAGTGGAGACGAGTAAAGATTCAGAGCATATTCAGGACGCACATTTGGAAAAAGACCTCCTTTATCAGCAGTGTCAGGAACTCCATGATGAGCTGGTTGTGAAGGACAGAGACTTGAATATCCTGAGAGAGGAAGTGACCAAGGGTACTGAAGAGCTGGAGGAAGCCAGGAGCAGGTAATCAATGAATTACAATATGTGCTTAATTAGGTCAGTCCTAATGGGGTTACGTGGCACTGGATAAAACTGCAGTTTTATTTGTTACAACTCTATTTGGAAACTCATAGTATAATAATGACATTTTAAAAAGGTTTTTGTTTGGACAATTTTTTTAAATTTAATTTTACTTTATTAATCTTGCCCAAAATTGGTTCGGAGAGATTATTGTAAATACTTAGTGTGTGCCTGTGTGGTGTGTCTATGTCCATGTCCACAGAGACATATCATGCTATAACTCAATGAATACTTGAGATATCACTATGAAATTACATACATATAGCTAATGCACATCAGATGCAATGATCCCTTTGAGTGAAGGTCAAAGGTCATTAACTAAAAGGTCAAAATCACATTATGGGTTATAACTCAAGAACAGAGGGTCACAGAACTTTCAGATTGGTACCAAACAATGTGGAATGAAGATTCTACAATTCTCATAATTGGTGTTAACACCTATGACCAATATTATATATTATAATATAATATGTAATTTTTTTGATCTCTGGAGGTCAAAGGTGACTTCTCTCTCGCTCACTTTCGGTGTGTGAGCGAGAATGACGTTGGAGGGGAACAATCTATCTGTGGAGCTGAGTTTTCATTCTGTGGTTCCGCACCACAATTTACTAAATTACAAACACTGTATTATTCTTTGCATTCCTTAAAACAGCCTGAACAAAAATGGTACCTAAAGTGTTCTGGAAAAATGTTTTTGTTTTTCTTGGGTGAATCCATCCTGTGTATTAACCTTCAGAGCATTTAATCAAAATGTCTTTACTATCAAACAGCTTATGGTATTAACTTTGTAAGTATTGAACTTTGTGTGTTCAGGTGGGCCCAAGTAACTGAAGAGCTCCGGCAGGCTCTGTGGGAGCTTGAAGAAGAGAAAAGAAAACACGCTGAGGAGATGACTTTGAACATTCATGAACAAAACAAACTTAGTGCTTTACTTGAAGAAAAAGAAAGAGCAGAGGTGCTGATAAGAGAGGAAGTGGAGCCATCTCTGCTTCTCTCAGAAATGTCTCCATCAGTGTTGGAAGAGGAAGGACCAGAGGGACAGCTGTCTCATCGAAAACACCAGGAGCTGTTGGCATCATCTGTGCAGGAAATAAAACAGGCTGCAGACGAGCTTAGAGATGACGAGCAGCTGCACACGTTACAGGTACACCACAGAAACAAGTGGCTCACACACAATGTAAACCTTCACCTCTGTGCTCTGTCTGGACAAAAAGCAAAGTAAATGCAGGACAAAAATGGTTTTAGCACAGTTTTGTTTTTTAAACCTGCTCAGTTGAGCATGTTTCAGACAGATACTTACCTGCAATTAGTGTTGCATCGATCAATCAGCTGTCGAACATTATTGGCTGATATTGCCTAAAAATGGCCTGATTGGTGATCAGAAAAACATAGCGATCAAAAAGCCAATTTGTAGCGACCCTTTTCAAACTGTCAAACACGCTACAGAACAGGTGCATCTGGTCTGGACTGTTTTTATACTTTTTAAAATCTTGTTACTAGTAGAAGTCTGGGACCATTTTCCACTGCATAAGTCAGACAACAGTGTACCCACGGCTAAATAGCATTAGCATTAGCCTAGCACAGTATTTGCTACAACACCTGAACCGAATGCATCCACAATTCAACGGACTCAGACCTTCTATGTTTTGCTAACTGGTGAGTACTAGCATCTGTTAGCATGTAGCCTCACTGGTGAGTACTAGCATCTGTTGGCATGTAGCCTCAATTTAATTTCCATTTATCCTAGTTGTAGATGGACTACAAGCTTTGTGTATAAAATCAATACACATGTCCTTAGTTTTGGTTACATTTAGTTCCAGCATGCCATCCTGACACGATCACTTTGTTTGTCCTCCAGCAGGTCATGTAGCTTTTTACTTGCCGTTGGTGATCTTTATTAAGCAGTGACGAGTATGACTGTGGTAAAGGAGTTTAGAAAGGTATTGTAATGTCTGATGTATCTATTAAAATCTAAATAAATCCATTAAGTTCTTCTCCTTTCAAGGTGTCTTGTGATGCCCTGGTGTCAGAGGTGGAGGAGATGAAAATGAAACTTCAAAGCACAACTGCCTTAGTAGGTCAGAGGACTATGGAGCTGGATGTAGCACTAAAGGAACATGAACGAACCCGATCGCAGCTCTTAAATGTTCAGATGGAGGTGGAGAGGAGCCAGGCCAGTCTTCACAGCACTGAGAAACTGAAGGATGAACTAGAATCTGACCTTCTGTGTCTAAGACAAAATGCAGTCAACCTTGAAGAGACTCTGGCCAAGGCTACGCAGGAGAAGGAGCAGTACAAGAGGAAGCAGAAGGAGATGGATGAACGGATCAAAAAGATGGAACAAATCCTGGAGGAAGAACTTGAACAGTTTGAAAGCCTGATAAAATCCAAGGATTTGGAGGTAAGAAAGACGCTGAGCATCCTACGGAGCCCCTCTGATGATGACGTGGCGAAAAAAATTTAAACTGTTGCCACGTATTAAGTAGAACGTGCGCATTAAATGCTAATCTGTGGCAACGAAATATTAATTTGTGTCCATGAATTAGTATCTCATGGCCACAAAATAGGTATTTCATGCGCACAAAATATTAATTAGTGGCCACGAATTAACTATAAGGTGCGTACAAAAAACTTATTAATGGTATCAGTCACCTGGGATGGACACCTGGGTAACTAAATCAAGTGTAATGGGGTTGAAGGTGGAGGCTCAGAGGTAAAGGAAAAGAAGACGTCAGGATCATCCTCTCTACTGGACCCAGTGGGGTCACATGATCCTGACGTCTTCTTTTCTAATAGAAATACCATGTTGTTTACACTTTGTAAACATCCAGCGGTAACCATGGTAACCAGGGCCTTAAAGTTGGTCAGACTGTCTCTGTCCATCATGTAGCTTTATCTCTACGCCTCTACCTTCAACCATGTTACGCTAGATTTAGGTAGACAGCTGTTCAGGAATTAGACTCATACCATTAGGTATAGAACATTTCATGTACAGGACAGTTCAAGGTGCTTTATATAAAACATACAAGAAAATTAAAAGGATTAAAATGCATTAAAAGACAATTAAAATAAGAGACATAAGAACATTTAAGACATTTTAGAATGTCAGTCAAAGCTCCAGTGAACAATAATGTTTTCATCTGATTTAAATGAACTGACAGTTTTTCTCAGACCTCAGGTGTTCAGGTAGTTTGTTCCACAGGTGAGGAGCAGAACAACTGGATGATGACAAACTTTGTTTGGTTCTGATTTTGGGAACACACAGTAAACCTGTTCCTGATGACCTATGACCTCATGGCTCTGGATGCTTCATATGGAACCAGCAGGTCTAGGATGGATTTGGGTCCAAGGCTGTTTAGTTCTTTATATTCTTTATATTTTATGCATAATCAAATCTTAATGTATTTCTTATTTATTTTATTGAAATTGTATAATGTACGTATAATCAGTTTATCTTGTACTTTTGTAAATTTATTTCTTATTTATTGAAATTTTATAATGTACGTATAATCAGTTTATCTTGTACTTTTGTAATTTTATAATTTTGTGCAATCAAATCTTAATGTGTTTCTTATTTCACTCTTGTCTTACAATTGTATTTTAATTTTTAATCAATATGAAGCACTTTGGGCTACAGTTTTTGTATGAAAGGTGCTATATGAATAAAGTTTATTATTATTATTATAGACCAGGAGTAAGATTTAGAATTCTAACCTTTGACCCACAGGAAGAAAATGTAAGGATTTGAGGACCGGTGTGATGTGGTTCAGTTTCCTGGTACTGGTCAGGACTCTGGCAGCAGCATTTTGGATCAGCTGTAGCTGCCTGATTTTTATTTAATTTTTTTAGACCAGTGAAGACGCTATTACAATAATCTAATTTACTGAAAATGAATGAATGAGTTTTTCTGTGTCTGGTTTGGACAGAAAACCTTTGATTCTAGTGATGTTCTTCAGATGGTTATAGACGGACTGGGTCAGAGCCTTTAAATGATTGTTAAATTTCAGGTGTGAGTCAATAACTACACCCAGATTTCTGGCTTGGTTTGTAGAGTTCAGTGACATGTACTCAAGGTGGGCACTGACCTTTGACCTTTTTTTTTTAGGGCCGAAAAAAAGTGGCACATCCACTCAGTGATTTGATGAATACATTTACTCATTAATAACTATTTCATATGCAAGTTATGGTAAATTCATGGTGACAAATTAGTATTTAGTGTGCATGTTCTACTTATTACGTGGCCACAATTTGTTTTTGTTTTTTTACATTTCAACTTATTTGACAGTTTTGATGTAGATCGCAACTCTGCATGTGTTACTACTAACCAGGGAATAATTGTAACATATTTTTTGTAGTTGTCTGATGAAAGAGAGAAATGGGAGGTTGAAATGCAGGAGAAGGAAAAAGAGCTGTGTGACGTGAGGCATCTTCTAGATCAGCAGAAGAAGGAGCAAGAAGAAGAACTTAAGGCTGTAATGCAGAGGCAGGTCCAGGTGTTGGAGGAAACCACAGAGAAACTCAACAAGTCTTACCAAAAGGACGTCAAAGACCTGAATGAGAAGCATCAACAAGAGGTGAAATGACAAAATAAATAATGGACAAGTTTCCCAAATGGCACGAGTGGGTGAAGCATTGTCCACAGTTTTGTGAATAAGCCTTTATATGTTCGTATGCATTCATAACCATAGATTTGTGAGATGAAGAACAACATTAAAACGGAGCTTCTGAAGCAGAAAATGACTTTGGAAGAAGAACACAGGAGACAGATGAACCTAATTAAACAGGTATCAGAATAGGGAACATTTGCACTGTTCTGCTCTCCTTGTTTTTTTTTGTTTTTTTTTTACCATTGTCACTTTACATGTTCTATTTTCTGTCTCACCTCCACTCCAGGTGACTGAACGTGAGCACGACAGGATAATGGCTGAGTTGAGTGTCAAACATAAAGACGAGCTTAGTCAGCTGAGTACAGAGCTGAAGGAGAGCATGGAGGCTGCACACCAAGCTGAACTTCAACACTCACAGGTGTTCTAGATGTACACACACTTTTCATGTCACTCTGTCCTTTGCCTTCCTATTTTTTTTATTTTTTACCACAGTTCATCCTATTTGCATCACGATTTTAGGATTTTGCTAGCGAGAGTTTTTTAAAATAATAATAATGGATTGGATTTATATAGCGCGATATATTAGTGTCCCATTATTCATTCACTCTCACATTCTCACTCTGGTGGTGGTAAACTACATATGTATCCACAGTTGTCCTGTGGCACACTGACAAAAGCGTGGCAGACATTTTGTGCCTATGGCCCCTCTGACCACCACCAAACATTCATACACCAGTGTGACACTAGAGGCAAGGAGGGTCCCCAAGGACACAAGGAACTGACTACGACAGAGCGGGATTCAAACTGCCAACCCTTCCAGTTATTAGATGACCCGCTCTTCAGTGATCCTTAAAAGGATTATCCGGAGTAAACATCACTTTAGCTCATTTTTTTAGATGATTGGGGGTACATACATATAGTTGACATCAAAATCACACCATTAGGATGAACATTGAGAAACTGTGTTAGCATGGAAGTGATTAGGGCATGTCTTTTTTGATGACACTAAATGACCTCTTCTAAAGTTCTAAACAACATCACACTTCAGTGGTAGTAAGTAGAGGGTCCCTAAAGGCAAACCCAAGTGTCCTGAGGTCTTCACGTCCTCAGATAGTGTGTCCACAGTTACTGGTCTACAGACATGGACCTCTGGATTCATAAGAGGAAGCCCGAAATAGTCCATTACCGACACGCTCTGGAAATTCACGACTTCACTGCATTGTTTTTTAAAAACAACAGCCTGTTAGTAGGTTAAGCTTTGCTGTTGCATACAGGTCTGTTTCAATTTCGAATGAAATACTGGACTATGTTTTTTAAAAAGAACCCGTACGCTTACGCTCATTCTATGGATCGTCTCCAGACTATGAATCCAGATCATAGTCGGGCTTGTCAGGTTACCCATTACCACCATACCCTGAAAATTTCATCAAAATCCATCCATAACCTTTTGAGTTATGTTGTACACAGACAGACAAACTCATAAACCCTGGAAAAACCATAACCTCCTTGGCAGAGGTAAATAATAATCTATATAAAATATGCGTCATTCGAAATGAATATCCCGCATGCTTCTATTGTCACAGACACAACCACTGCTTCTCTAAGTTCAAACTCAGACTGATCCCAGACTAACTGCTTATTTACCCATAGGCCCAAAAGTTGATAGAGCTGGAAGCTCTGCGTCTGAGCCTGACCAGCATCCACATGTCCCAGCTGGAACTCTCCGAGGTCAGCATCCAACAGCAACAAGAGGCTGCTCTATCTGTGAACACAACATTTTCCCAGGAGAGTGTCCCCTTGCAGTTTCAGCATCAGATCCAACAGGATAATGACGAGGAGCAGGAAATATTGTCTAAGCTGCACCACAACGACATGGGTGAGGGTTGTTTTTCTCATTATGTATTCAATTTCATAGGTGTCCTTGGTGTCCTCAACATGGGAACTATTATGGATATGCAGTGTTTTCCCTGTGATTAAAAAGTCACTCCACTAACACCCACTCTTTCATGGTTCAAAGCTTTAGACTTGATCATTAATAAATACGAATGTAAACATAAAACACCTACAATCAAACCAAGCCAATTCAACCATGATTTAATGACTGTAGAATTGATTAAAACAATGATTGTGTTAGTGGCCCTGTTATGTATAATACTGTGTATATATATATATATATACGTGTGTGTGTGTGTGTATGTATATGTATATACACCTGTGATTTTTGTATATTATTTGCAGACTATGAAGGGCTATGAAATGGACCAAAATTTATACCAAGGTCACATGATCCACAAGGTCAAATTCAAGGTCAAATATTTAATTTCAAGGTCTTTACATGAAAACTTGGTCAGATGTTGAATTCCTTAAAAGATTTCTGACAGAATGACACCTATTTCATGAAAATTGAACCAGTAGTTCAGTAATTATTGCAGTTTGAATAACGGCGGCCACAGCAAAAATCAGCAGAATGTTGGCAGCCATATCTTGGAAACAGTTGGTCCGATTTACATAAAAGTTGGAGAATCATCTTTTCCTGCCAGCTAATGGTGTTTAGTTGTTACTGCTGGTGGAATCCCATTACCCAGGTTCAGGTGGAGCAGACAGTCTACCACTGTAGTGGTTTGTGTCATGCTAACGCAGGACACACCAATCGACACCCAGCAAGATATATTATTATTATTACGGCTGTGAAGTGAGGCGCCAGTCGCTCAACCCACACTCAAATGTTACTGTCTACTTTTGGACTTGAATGCATGAAAAGCAAGAAAATGGGCAATGTGGCTCCGCCTACTAAACTACAGCTAACAACAAACAAACTAAAAATGAAGAGGGTCTAAAACTGAAGTGATAAAGCTGACCGGTGGATGAGCCAGATACTAATGTAGTCTACAGTCTTTAAGATTGGTGCAATGTTCAGCTGAAGGTGAATCAGTCGTTCCATCTGTTAATTCACTAAATTACGGACATTGTTTAACTTGTGCGAATGTGCTGTAATAATAGCCTCGGTTGCAACTGGACTAGCTGACGTGATCTGCTTTGAGAAAGGTTGGGATAAATGCGTTGCAACCAACATGAACAGAAATCTCTAACCTGACTTCCAAATATTAAAAAAAAAACGCAGCAGCATACACCATCAAGAATGAAGACAATTATTCTGTCAGTGCAATTTCCACAACACGTATCACATGACAATAGGTCCATATGTTAATAGACCAATTACTGAATTTGTAGTAATGTTCAAAAATGGAATATTGAAACTATTTGTTGCAGTTGTCACCTCCAAATTGCAAGAAAAGCATAAAAACCATCGCAACTTTTACTGCAACTGTTTGGAAAAGGTCATCAGGCGTTTTTCACAAAACAATATCGATATTCCTAAAATTTCAACAAAGTATATTTGCGCTTTGAACGTGTTTCCATTGACTACTGTTCTAGGCAGGAATGTTTGTGAAATATCATCCCAAGAGATGTCACTGCTGTCACCCTGATAGTATTAGAGTGAATGAATAGGCTAATTCTGTGGTCAGTAAGTTCCTGCCGAACTCTTTAAAGACACTAACATGTCAAACAAACCAGCTGCTTAAGGTTATAATGGTCTGTACATGTGGTCCCTACATTGTCAGGTTGAAATATTAAGTGTAAATATGCTGAACACTTAACAATAAAATATAAATATATGTAGTGTTTTTTACACAGTGCTGTACTTGACACTTTACAGAACAAAGAAAATATTTATCTGTAAAAAAACAATTTAAATATTCAAAAACTAACGCATAATAAAAGTAAACCTTCACTGTGCCTAGTGTAGGAATCATCCTGATCACCACTCCAAGAGTGTCATCAGGACTGTTATGTTATGTTGTTATGGTTACAGTGACTGCAGCTGCCATTTTCACTGTGAGAGAAGTGATCATGTGACCATGTACGTCACATCCTGTGACATATAATTGCGGAAAAAGTGTTTCCATTGCACTTTAGCGATAAATTACAATATCGAAATCTCTGGAAAAACCACCTCATGAAAGTGTGAAAACTTTTTATCGATACTTGAGTGTTTTTTTTCTAAATACAGGTGTTTCCATTAGCAGTCTTTATAGCGATATTTACATTTTGTGAATTTCCAAGGGTAGTGGAAACGCAGCTATAGAGACCTTGTGAAAGTCCATAACAGCAGCTAGTTGTCAGTAGTAATGCACTACGGCGCAAAAGTAAGGCTTTGTTTGTGGTTTGACGATAAGGCAGAAGGGAACTGTGAGGATATGAATGATAAGAGTGAACTGGTGGCTCATGGGAATTGGATGCAGATGAGAGTTCGTCAGATGAGTTCGCAGCTGTAGCCAATTTAGGGAACGGGAATGTGCAACGTGCACGGCAGTGCTTAGAGTGGAGAAGTTAGAAAGAGAAATGAAATTAATTTAATATCTTTGTTGTTGTTTGTCATAATGGTGTGAAACTTTACACTGTAACCCACCATCATACTGGGAAGACACCCTCCAAATGTGGGATCATTTGGTGGAGTTGTGCAGGTGTTAGGAGTTCCACACACAAACATGACACACATTTGTTGAATTATGGATAGATAATAGACAGATAGAAGATGTTGGGTTTCAACCAGCTCTATATTATAAAGTGACATAACCTTTGTTGTGATGTGGTGCCATAGAAATAACATGTTTCTTTTACACATGCAGATAAGTTGAAGCAGCAACTGGAGAGTTGTGTAACTAAGGAGAACGCATCCATGGAGGAAAAACCAGCTCAACGGCCACAGGTCTTCAACTTAAACACTATTATTATTATTATTATTATTATTGGATTTTTGGGGGGGGGGCGTAGTGTAGCTATTTAAAATTCTACTTGTTATTATGTGTTTAGGCTGAATACCATTTGATCCCTTATCCCTACCCCTTATCCCTTCAAATGGAGCTATAACGGGTAGGTCTTGAAAAGCAACCCGTATAAATTGGGACACCCTTTCAACACTCACCTACGTCTTCAGTTCGCTCCGCCAGTTGTTGCGTAACCAGAAACCACAGCTTTAACCACAAGTAAACAAACATATCTGCTGCTGTCGTTGTGGCGTTCTCTTGGATATGACCATATTTTTACTAAAATATGCGTCCAACAACAGAAGTGCTATGCATCCACCCATTACTCCATGTTCACACAAATGGTGATTTTTTTTTCCACGTGTGTTTTAATGACCATTACACATTGCGACAACTTAAAACTTAAAAACTGAACTTAAAACGACTACCTCTATCCCATCATTTAAGAAAGCCTATAAAACAATGGTAATTGGTAATTTTATAAAACCACTGTAGAATCTCTTTGTTTATTTTCTCCTTCACTTTTCTCACTATATTTTTATCTGTACTTTTTCTTTCAGTCTTTCTTGTGAAACTATAATAAGGGGCACAAAAAGCTTTGGCTTCAGCCCAAAGCCTTTTCAGTCAGTTTTACTTTTTGTATACCTGCTTGTGTCACCAATTGTTTTGTTTTTTTGACCGAGAAGAATAACACCAACAAACAAATGAAATGTCGTGTATAACACCCGTCTCCTTCTACACACCAAATTTCAGAACCATCTGTCAACAATATGCGATGCTAGAGTGCGAACAGTGGAAATGTGTACGCACGCACAGATTCAAAATGTCAGACCGGAAGTAGTGAGTTGATTTGGCTGAAATTAAGTCCAGTTCATCCTTGTGTTGTCACGAATACCAGGACTAGTACCGTACTGCAGTACTGAGGCATTTAAAAAGGTGCAAGTAAACTGGGCTCATAAACACAGTGTTGTAGGTGGGATCCAGCTGAGCGGAACAGGAGAGGAGGATGACTGCTGCACCTAATCCTACCTTCATTGACAGGCCCGGAGCAGAAAGTGTAAGATGGAAGTATTTCAGTTTTACCACAAATGACGAAGGAGTAATTCTAAATGACGAGGCACCACTTTGGAAGCAGTGTTTAAAAACACTGACAAGACAAACACCCAAACTGTCATGTTCAGGGAACAACAGGTGGGATAACCCATTAACTGTAAGATGTTTTTCTCAAACTTCCAGGAAGTCATTAAGTTTAACATATTTTTGGGAAGTGAGCAAGTCATGTCAGGCAAGAAAAAAAAAAAGGTTTCATTAGCGGAGAATGTGCCGTGGAGGCTACGCTTTACTAATATCCTGCTAGAGCTCATTATATAGTTATAATAGTTCATAGTGTACACACAGCTAAAGGTTTCAGTTCATAACACTCACTCAAACACAAATTCAGTGTTGTGTGTTGGTCACAAGTGTTCGTGCATGGAGCCGCTGCTGCGGCCGTCACTCCTTCTCTCTCTTGTCATGCACTTTTTTTTTTTTTTAATTTCCATACCACATCACTTCCATAAAGTTAAATAAATCAAAACACTCAGTAGTAACAGAAAACAACACACTATAAGGGAAAACAAAATACAAATATACAAAAAGTGTAATTATTACATAATTACAGTATAAACGTATATATACAGGGGGAAATGTACTGGGGTATTTTATATAATTCAAATCATATCAGTCCAAAGGCTTCACTTATCTGAAGAGTTTTGATTGCCTTTTTGTTTTTTAAGCCTTTTTAATGTATTAAAATAATGTCCAATTTCCATTTGAAATAGTTGAATCAGTGGTGCTCTTTGATTCCATTCTGCTTTATGTATATGATATTTTCCAAATAATAACAGATTCGATCCCAAAATGTCTTTACTTTCCAGTCCTTTTTCAACATGAAGCATAATATACTGATTCTCATTTGATCTTTAACTAAAGTTTCCATGCTCTCACTGCTCTGGTTTAATTCCTTTTATTTGACTCTTGTTACAATTACTGTTTATGTTGATAAGATTTTCCAGTCAGTAATGACATTTTATGGGTTCTCTTTTAATTTTAAAAAGTGTAGAAATAGTAGTACCAGTACCACAATATTGGTGTCATGTCAACACTAGTTCATCGTTGTATCGGTCTCCTTGTACACGCCACCTTTCAGAAGGATCCCTCGAGAATTGGCGATGCTAGATTACAAACAAACAAACAAACAAGTAAATGCTACCGATCAACATAGTCGACCAAACCTTGATTTGGTCAAGTATAAAACAACAAACGGTGTCAAACTTTATACAATACAACAGTTATCACAAGTTAAAAAGAGTTAATTATGGTGAATATACTACATTTGTGTACTTCTTTCACAGACGCCACCATTTTTAACAGGATTCGCATTGTATTCTGGGATATTTCTCGTACCCCGTTTGGAGTCTGCCTCTTGAAAATCTCAGTTTGAAGGGATATAAAGCCCTTCCCCCTTTTGTCTTAACCTGAATTGAGACACCCCTACCCCTACACATGGACGCGCAAAACTGAGGGGAAGGGGTGGCGGGTGGAATGAGATTCAGCCTCAGTCGTTTAGATGATCTATGTATGTGTGAAAACAAGCACACAGAAGTGAACTAAATGACTTATTAATACAGATATAATAACATAATTAACTGGACTTTGTTTTGCTTATTTTCTTGGTCTCTAATGTCACAGGTTGAAAGAGATGCTGAACTCATCCGGTCGGACCCCCCCCACCCCCACATGTCTCCAGCAGAGATGCAGAACAGCCTTACTAACACACAGGCACAACTAACACATACCCAAACCTCCTTAAAGCAGACTAATAAAGCTCTAACTGAGGCCCACGCAGCTTTGTTCCAGATGCAGTCAGAGCTCAAAGAGTCTCGTAGAAGACTAGAGGACGTCCAGATGTCCAACAAGGAGCAGAATCACAAACTGAAGGAAGAGCTGAACCAGGCGTGTGTCGACAGAGACTCTGCTGCTGGTGAGTTCATCTGCGTCTGATGCATTTACAAGTTAGACCGAGCTTTATGTCCTTGGTTCTGGATGTTCCACAGCCAGAGGTGGAAGTAACTAAGTACAAGTATTAAATGACTGTACTTAACTACAGTTTTTAGGATCTGTACTTTACTTCACTATTTATTTTTCTGACAACTTTTTACTTTAACTCCCTACATTTATATAAATATATGTACTTTATACTCTTTACATTTATATAAATATCTGTACTTTATACACTTTACATTTATATAAATATCTGTACTTTATACTCTTTACATTTATATAAATATCTGTACTTTATACTCTTTACATTTATATAAATATATGTACTTCATACACTTTACATTTATATAAATATCTGTACTTCATACACTTTACATTCTCAGAATAGACTTGTTACTTTTTCAAACTAAACAGTGTGGAAAAATAAGTGGATTCAGAGGGAAAATTAGTGGAAAGAAATTAATTTTCTACATCATAATTATGACTTATTATCTCATAATTTCAACTCTTTTTTTCATAATTATCCATTTTATCTCAGAATTTTGACTTTTGATTATAAATGTTTTAAATTTCACATATGACCATTTTTTCATCCTACTGATGATGAATGTGAGTACTTTGACCAACTCTGTCCACAGCTGCTCTAGAGGAGGTGGTTTCTAGTCACAACACAGTAATGAAGGAGAAAGAGCAACAAGTGCTCCATCTACAGGAGAAGGAGAAAGTGCTGCAGCAACAAGTAAGTTCAGGTCACCACACTTCCATCTACAGAAGATTAATAATTTAACTTCACTAATAATACTGTGTTTGTCTGCATATGTGATTAATCTGACTCATTTTCAAGATGAGCAGAAATTTTAGAGGAATTACCTTTTAATAGTCATGTTCTGTACACACAGTGCAACTGAATATTGTTGGTAATTTGTAGTTCAGCTTACTCCAATTATAGGTAGAGTAGGAGAACAGTTCCTGCAGCTATAGTTTGAAAGCATACACACGTATGCCTGTTCTTCAGCCCACCCCTCAAAACCACACCTTCAAAAATACATGAACGCACTGCTTTCTGAAGCATTCACCAGAAGTCAACGTCCATTATCATCCTAAATAACAAAATAATAATCAGCATTTATCAGTTTGTGTCACATGAGGTTTAGCTAACAAAAGGTTTAGAAACATGAAATAAACACTATGGGAAAACAAAGGGATAAGGACAATAGCTTATGGTGTTACATCAGCAGTTTACACTAGGGATTTTAACTGATGACCGTTTGACCAATGGTTGACCGCATTAACGTTGTCTGGTCATAATTTTACTGTTGTCAGTTTAAAAAAAATAAATAAATAAAAACCCCATCCTGCATCAGTCATTCCACTTCATCATTATAGTGTAGGTTATAAACAGGAAGCTTTGTGATCTCTACATAGCATAGCTTTAAAAATTATGAATTTGAACATTATCAGTAAAATACAAGATGAACTGTATTAATATCAAACTCAGAGCTCAGTTAATCTATGTGGTACGAACATTTCACACCAGTTTAGAACATTTACTAAAAACAAACTAAACACAAAGATGACATGAGGTAAGAGAACGTCTAGAGCTAGCAGCTAGAGACTGGGACGGCAAGTTGTTACCATGACAACCTGAAAAAAAAACTATCCTCGCTCATGCATGAATGAGGAGCGTCTTTCACTAATGTGGGAAAAAAACTTAATTTTGAATACTTTCAAACCCACACAGCTCCTAAGACTCTGGAAAACCTAGATTATTCCACAATGTAATTTTTCTGGTACAGTTTTCTTCCAACAAATCAGGAAAAACTAGCTTGTACTTTGTGTACCAGGTGTTTCACCTACAGGAGGAGAAGGTTTCACTGAAGCAAAGCTCTGAAGAAGAAGTCGGTCAACTGTGGACACAACTGGAGGGCATGAGGGCCAGTCGTCAAGAGCTGGGAGGTGAGATGCATTAACTATACTTGACTTTAATGTGCTACATTTCTGAAATACTAAACTAAGGCCCTGCCCACACAGCAATCCAACAAGGTTTCTTTTTGTACCAGGTAAAAAAAAACAACAACAATGGCGTCCACACTGGGATGGGGTCAGTAAAATATCACGTAGACATGGCAACAAAACGCTGCTGAAAACGATGCAGTACACCTGCCACACCGCTACTCTGGTGTCCACCATGATGGTCATTTATTATTTGTTCTGGTCATGTGGTTGTGACGTAGATGTTTGGCATAAACAAATCCATTTTACTCGTCCAGATGGCAACGCTACAGCACTGTTGGCAGATCATTCCACTCTCAAAAGATATCATTTTGGGGCACCCAAAATACAGTTGCCATGGAGATGCGAGGCTGAAACGATCACTAACTTTATTGAATTCTCTCTCAAACATTGCTGTGTGGGCGGGGCCTAAGAAGAGACTACGTGGTGCAGCTTTCATGCGATGAATGACAAAGTAAAGTGATGGACATTCCCTCGGTCTTAGCCTTTATTTTATTTATTTTTTTGTCTCAGAGCTAAAGGAGCAGCTGCTGGCTCGCTCATCTCGAGTGGATGATATTGAGCGCTTGAAGGCCGAGTTTAATGAACAAAAGCGGCAAATCAGAGAGGACAATGAGGTTGAGCTGGAAAACCTAAGGAGGTAAATGAGCACCAACTAACACGTACATTTCAAGAAAGGAGGGTCCAAGGCACTTTAGATTTAACAAAGTATAAAAATCTTTTATTAGTACATGGCTACTGTGAGTTAAAATAATGGACACCAAACAATGACCTCTATATGGGGCTACCCAATGCATAACGCCTGTAGCACAGCTGATGACATCACACAGACCAATTATCAGGTAAACAATACATGCAAAAGCCACTAGGTGACCAGTTAATGTGTCACAGGATGGCTAGGTACAGAGAAACACAAACAAAAGAACATACAGACAAACCCACGAGATGGCAGCAGACAGCAATACCAGAGCCAGTTTCTTAAAAAAGCTTTCTTCAACAGAAAGGTCATTATAAATATGACTGAAATCCATTTCTTCATTTAAAAAAAAAATTAAAAATGTCCCATTATTTCCCAAATGTTGTAAACTGTTGTAACTGTGAATACTGCAGTTGTCGTATAGGCTATGTATGGTTACCTTAAGAGGCAGCTATGCTAATGAGCTAATTATCTTTTTACTGTTGAGGAGGTTTAGCATAGGAATCAGACTGCTTTTGTATTTGCTTTTAAAAACAGCTGTTGAAGCTGCATGCTGTTTGAAAGGGCCAGCTAGCAAGCTAGTTATCATTTGATGTCGAAGGTACCTAGAGCTAAACCAAATATTAAGCATGTATTAGCTATAATAGTCAGTGAATTTACATTAAGTTGACAGGGAATACTTTTAATATCAGTGGTGTTTCAGATGGGTCTTTGGGTATTTGGGTAAGATGGGTATTTTTAACAGCAAATACAAAAGCAGTCTGATTCCTATGCTAAACCTCCTCAACAGTAAAAAGCTAATTATCTCATTAGCATAGCTGCCTCTTCAGGTAACCATACATAGCCTATATGACAACTGACACAGTTCCACACTTTACAACATTTCACAACATTCCACAGGTTACAGATAAAGAACTTTATCAAGGTACAGACGACTCACCTTGGATCAACTGGACAGTTGTTGAGTCCTCCTTAGGGAAAAATACAAAAATCTACCTGGAGTGATGTGATTGGCTAGAGCTGCTGAGGGCGGGGAGTGCCTTCCAGGCACAGCTGCCTTGGAGGCTTGGTTGGGGATTCAAAACCCCATTAAGCGACTCTAAACTAATGTAGATAATATTAATGTCCCTTTGTTCCCCTTCAGGTACTTTGAGCAGCGACTGCGAACCAGTGAGGAGAGCTACAGAGAGGAGATAGCTCTGCTGCAGCTGAAGCTGGTGGAAGATGCTTTAGAAGAATCAGTCATGAAAACCACAGGAGACAGGTGCACTACAATTCTATGTTCAGGACTCTAGACTTTGATGTTAAATGCACACAAATATACTCAGATATCCTGTATTTCTTGTTTCAGGTCATTCTGTCCAGGTCCTAGTGAAGAGGGAAAAGATGTTCTCTCTCACAGTAATGTCCAGCTAGAGAACCGTGAGGTAAAGGTGCACATATCAGGCCAGAAAAATGCATTCGGCTCATTCTGTGTCAAAGCATCTAGACCCTCCCAGATGACCCTCTCAGAAAATTCTAAAAAAAATTCACATAGGTTCCTCTTAGGGACTTATGAAATAATTCCAGTTTTACCCATATCTCTAATAGTTTTAAATTAAAGGCCTTCAAAATTCCCAATTTTTTATTTTTGTCAAATTGTCTTTGGTCTTTGAGTGTCCACTGTTCCTCTATCATTCGACCTACATATTACATTTTTGGTCTCCCTGGATAACTTTTCTCTTAGAATCACAATCTATGCTCACATTAGAATATCTACTTTGGTATATCCACGATATGGCTCCAAATTTGGCCGAAAAGCCAAAAAATCGCAAAAACTGTGATACTTTTTTTTTTTTTTAAGCTTTTGTAGAAGAGAAGCGTATATCACATGTCCATACCACAATTCAGAATAGGGATTGTACATTTCTCCCTTTTTTGTATAAAACGAAAGGGGGAAAAAAAACCCATTCCATCTTCATACCACTGTTTTCCTTTTTTCCTCAATTGTCCTTGTGTCCTTAATTGTCTGTCATCTCTCTTTGTTTCCAAGAGAATGTGCTTTCTTTTTCTTTTCTTTTCTTTTTTTTTTTACATCTTTTCCAGCATAGCACATGTAAAGAATTCAACCAATGATTATAAAGAAACATTTTAAAAGAACATAAAACAACAATAAACAAATTTCCGTAGCTGTGAACTAGGGGTCCTTATACCTTTCAAATAAAATCTGACCTGTTTGGTTTTATATACTCTCTCCAATCCTTCCAAATTCTATTAAATCTATCCCACTCCAGCCTCAATGAAAAAGTTAACTTTTCCATCACATATATGTCATGTATTACCTCAACCCAATCATCAACCACAGGCGCCTCCCTCCTCAACCATATTCTGGTAATTGCTTTTTTAGCTGAAATCAGCATTATTCTATAAATGTATTCATCTCCAGTTTTTTAAAATCGTGTTTAATTTCCCCAGATATAGCGCTTCCAATGTATGTGGAAGTTCTATCTTCAGAACTTTATCCATACATTTCTTTAGCTGCTGCCAGTAGCTGTTGATGGGAGGGCAGCTCCAGAATACGTGGAAGTGATCTGCTTGATCTGCACCACATAGTCCCTAACATTTTGTGTCCTGGTACTTTGTCTGCGCTGGTGTTCTACAAAATCTTATAATGTTCTTCCATCCATGTTCTCTCCATGATAATGAGCAAGTTGTTTTCCACTGCCGTTCATTCATTTCTTCCCATTCCTCCCCTGATAGGACCACCTTCGCCTCCTTCTCCACCTCCTTTTTACATACTCGGTGTCGTCTTCCTTTAAGCCTTCCAATCCCTTGAATCATTTTGAAATTAATTTTTTCCCCAATTTTGATTCATATGCCGAAATAAACATTTTGTTGATTTCTGACCCTGACCCCTCTGTGGTTCCCCTTATTGTTTGCTTGAGATAATGCCTTAATTGCAGGTACCTATAAAGATCTTGGTTTGTTAATCTATATTGATCTTTTATCTCCTGAAAACTTTTAATCTCCTTTTTTTTTTTAAAACATCTCCCATAAAACTCTAGGCCCCCTTTTCCAGTTTTTAAAATTTTTGTCTGTTTTGTTTGGTATAAATTCAGAGTCGTACCCTATCCATCTTAATAATCTACTTTGTATTTTCAAGTCATTTTTCGCAATTAGCCCGGACCAAATCTTTAATGACGTGTTCAACCAATGGTTTGCCTCTTCTTTAATGTGTTTATCCAAATTGCTATCTCCTAGAATTGCCTGTATGGGAACCCCATCTGTTGTGCTAGCCTCAATTTCTTTCCATCTTGCCGAGTAGAGAGGATTATATATGTTCAACAATATTTTTAATTGTGCTGCTTGATAATAGCTTGGAAGTGCTACCCCCTCTTTTTTTTTAGGCAATTGCAGTGTTCTAAACCTAATCCTTGGCCTGCCCCCCTGCCAAATATATCTAGAAATCATTTGGTCCCACTCCCTGAATTCTCTTTCAGTCACCTCCACTGGTAATGACTGGAACAGGTACACAAGGACATTTATTTTTATCACCTCCGCTCTTTGCGTAATACTTATAAAGGGTATCAAGTTCCATCTCTTTAAGTCCAATTCAATTTTGTTGAGCAAGGGGTCATAATTGATAGATTTTAATTGTCTTAAATCTTGTGGCAAATTTACTCCCAAATACTTAATTGACTTTAATTCCCAATTGATTGTATAGTTGTCCTTAATTTCTTGGCTTGGTTTATAGTTAAAAGTTATAGCTTGAGTTTTTTGTATGTTTATTTTATAACCCGACATGTGGCCATATTCTGTCATGGTTGACATCAGCTCCGGAAGGATGTGTTTTTGGTTTGACAAATATATTAAGACGTCATCTGCGAACAATGCTATTTTTGTTCCCTTCCCCCCAGGTCTATACCTGTTATATTACTGTTTTGTTTTATCCAAGTACTCAGGGGTTCGATTAAAATGGTGAAGAGAAGTGGACTTGCTGAGCACCCCTGACGACAGCCCCGTTCTAACTTGACAGACTTGGAGATACTCCCATTGATCCTAATCCTTGCTGTCAGGTTATTGTACAAGGCTTGTATGACCTTGATAAATTTATCATGGAAATGAAACCGCTCTAATACTTTGTACAGGAAATCCCACCCAACTGAGTCAAATGCTTTTTCCGCATCTATTCCCATCATGACCATCTCTGTCTTATTTTTACTCACATGCTGCATTATATGGAGGGTGTGTCTTATATTATGTTGTGTTTGTCTTTGTTTTATAAAACCTGTCTGATCTAGGCTAATTATTTCTGGCAGAATTCTTTTTAACAGTCTGGCCAAAGTTGCTATAAACAATCAATAATCCTGATTAAGAACACTAATAGGTCTATAACTGGAGCATTCCTGCTCATCTTTCTCATTCTTTGGAATTACACAAATGATTGCTTCTCTCCAAGAATGGGGAATCTGTCCCTCCTCCAACACCCAGTTAAATGTCCTACATAAAAGTAGAGTTCATATTTCTTTAAACATTTTGTACCGTTCTGTGGTGTATCCATCTGCTCCTGGGGATTTGCCTGCCTTCAAATTTGAAATCGCTGCATTTATTTCCGCCTCTGTAATTTCGACAGTTAAATCTTCATTTTGTACTTCTGTTACCCTTGGCAAATTTAAATTCTCTAAGAATGAATCGATATGGGATGTATTATTGGTGTCCGGGCGCGGATATAGATTTTTATAGTAAGCTTCAAAATACTTTTGAATTTTCTCCGTCCTGTCTACTGTCGTTCTTTTATGTGGGTCCCGTATATTATATATATGTTTTTTTGCCTGTTTTTTCAGTTGGTACGCTAGCATTTTTGTTGACCCCCCCACTTCATAATATCTCTGCTTTATGAAGAGTAATTTTAAAAACATCTCCTGTGTGTAAATCTCATTTATCTCTGCTCTCTTTTTTTAATTTCCTGATTTATGCGCCCCTTCCTTTTGTCTTTATGTTCTCTTTCCAGCCTTTTTAGATCTGATTTTGATGTTTCAAATTTCAATTGTCATTTTTATCATAGATTGCTATAGTTGTAAAATTTGTCAGAAAACTAAATGGAATAGTGTTCAGCCTAGTTTTTTTTACTGCAATTTTTTAAAAATTACATCTATTTGGAGTTGACATTGATGCAAATTTTTGCAGTTATGGATGCACTAAGATAATATTAGGGAGAAATCAACGTGTGTTAATCCGATCTTTTTCATAATCACATTGCTGCCCTAATATGATAAAACATATCAGGTTGTGTTGTTTACATGATCATTTAAAACATTTAATAACTCCAGAAATTGGATATTGATTGGGTTTTTAGTGTAAATGTCAGTTGACTCAGTGATGCACCAACTGTAGGTGAAGACTACCATTAAAACACCATCTTGCCTCCCCCCTCAGGAAATGTTTGATTCTTTACATCACCAGCTGGAGGAGAAACACATGAAGGAGCTGGCCAGTATTAGAACTTCTATGGCTTTATCCTTTAAAGAAGAGCTGCAAGAGGTCAGGCATACACAACCATTTGTCACTCATTAATTTTCTCACATACTCAGCCTGTTTACATGGGACTTTTTTATTCCTGTTTAATTCTCAATAAAAGTTAATTTGGCTTTAAGATGAACTATGTAAACACCTAACTTCTGTTCAAAAAACAGTGGTACCTCAACTTACGAAATTAATTTGTTCCAGAAGTGGTTTTGTATCGTGAATTTTTCGTAAATAGTCACATTTTACATGTAAAAGGCCTGATTGGTTTCAAGGCCCCCAAATACTACTCCCTAAGCCCTTTAAAAATGATGTAAGTGAGTAATGTATTTATGTACATTACATAGTTACGTACAGTAATGTACATATTCATGTCTCTGGGTTTTTTATTCGTAAATTGATATTCGAAAAATTGGCGTAAAGGTTTTTCGTTACTTGGATTATTCATTAGCTGGGTCTTTCATAAATTGAGGAATGACTGTAATTCTGAATTAAACTTAATTGGGTGGCTGTGGCTCAGTTGGTAGAGCAGGTCGTCCAATGATCGAAGGGTCGGCGGTTCTCAGCTCTGGCTGTCCACATGTCGAAGTATCCTTGGGCAAAGACACTGAACCCTAAGGCTGAATTTCAATTGACCCCTTACCCCTTCAAACAGAGCTATAAGGGGTCGGCCTTGAAAATCAACCCCTATAAATTGTGACACCCCTTCAACACTCACCTACGTCATCAGTTCTCTCCACCAGTTGTTACGTAACTAAAAACCACAGCTTTAACCAGAAGTAATCAAACATGTCTGCTGCTGTAGTTGTGTCGTTCTCCTGGGATATTAACATATTTTTACTAATATCTGCGTCCAATCAGAGAAGTGCTATGCACCCACCCATTACTCCATGTTTATGTAAATAGCGATTTTTTTTTTCATGTGTGTTTTTTGGAGAAAATGACCATTACACATTGTCAAACTTTATACAATACAAAACAGAAAATGGCTGTTATCCATTTTTTCATTATTCATTTAAACACAAAAATGAAAACTGAAAAAACATTTTTTTCATTTTGATTTTGGAAACAAATAATGAAGAAACGAGTTCTTGTTTCGTTGTCTTATTTTTGGTTTTATTTTGGAAAAAAATGAATGAATGAATCATGGATTGACCACCTTCTGTTTTTACCCTTTTCTTCTTCTTCTCTGTCTTTTCTTTTTAACTGTTCATTTTTCCCATTGTTACTTCCTCCTTTTCCCTTCTTTTTGTTTTTTTCTCCCCTTTTTTTCTGTCCTTTCATTTTTCCTTCTTTTTCTCTTTTCCCTCTTCTTTGTTACATTTCCTTTTTTCTTCATTTGTAATATTTTCTTCTTTTTTTCTCCTCCCCTCCTTTTTCCCTTTATTTTTTTGTTTTCTTTTTTTTCACCGTTTTTATTTTCCTGTCTCCTCTTTTTTTGCTTCATCTCTCAGTAAATCATGGCATTTATTGTTTCATTTACATTTACAGTTTCTGTGATGTTTGCAAATGTTACTGAAACTGGATTTGAAGAAAACTGGGAATGAAATCAAACAATAACTGCCAGAAAAATCACATTGTAATTATTTGTTAAAATTGTTCAGCTCTCCTCAGTAGTTTTACATGTTTCATATACTTGTGTATTCTAGGTGCGATCAGACCTCACAGACCACTACTATGAAGAACTACAGGAGATGAAAACTCGTCATGCCCTCGAGTTGGAGCAACTCAAAGCTAAACTTTCTGATAATCACTTAAAAGGTACAACATGGACACGTATTCATGAAATGAAATGCAAACTGTATGTTAAAGACAGGAAATGGCAAAAAAAATCTCTTTTCCATAGAACTAACCAGAATCCGTTTCGAGGCAGCAAGAGAGGCTGAGGTGAGATGATATTATTTTGACAACATATTTACAGTTTATTTAATTTAAAAATGTGTTTTGCTACACACTTACATGTTGTGTTAATTTTATGTAGATGGAGGTTGAACAAAAGATGTGGTGTCACACTGAGGAACTGCAGGAAAAAATGACCTTAATCCACAACTTGGAGAACAGACTGTCTGCACTGAGTACACAGCATGAGGCAGAGATGCAGAAGGTACGCATGCAGATGAAGAAAAACATGTTCTTATCTGATACTAGGGGTGTGAGATCTGACAATATTTAAAGGGATAGTCTGGTGTTTTTCTGTATCTGTTTGTCATCAGTGTCTTTACTCTGATGCACCCACACTGACTTACCCCCGACACTGTCCTGTGAGTCCAGTTGTGGTCTGGTTTTGGTCAAAGCCAAAGTAGTCCCGGCAGGTTTCCTGGAGTCAACAAAATAAAATGGGTTTCATTTATTTACATAACAAAACCGTCACAGAACAAAAACTCACACCTCGTAATTGCTTGGAGCTACTTTCTCTCAATAGCGATGGATGCGCTAGCGTTGTCACTGCTAACAGCTGTGCACCTTAGTAAGCTACTTTCATCACTTGTTCGGCAGTGTTTCTTGGCACGTCGTCATGCGAATTCACATGAAAATATTTTCAAATCGTTTACGTTTATTTGCGACAAATGCACCCGACACTCAAACGTGACGCAACAAACGCATCCAACACGGTGCTCGGGTAAAATCTGTATCCAAACATGTCTCTGCATTTACTTTGTATGTAATTTTCATGTACGATTTTGTGAATTCAGCAACTATCGTATTTTTCCGTCCTATAAAGCGCACTGAAAAGACTTTAATTTTCTCCAAAAACCACAGTGCGCTTTATATATGGATTAATTCTGGTTGTGCTTAGGGACTTGGAATTTTCACTTCTTATCTCATAATTTTGACTTTTAATTTCGTCATTTTGACTTGAGTCCGGTGCGCCTTATAGTGCAGAACATACAGTATTTAAATTAAAATGTTCACAAAGGTTATTTGGCCTAATTTGTCTCATTTTCTTTTTTTTTATTAGATTTAAGATCACGATAAAATCAAAATCGTGATTTTATTTTTTTAAATCATGATATATTTTTACCATATTGCACACCCCGATTTGATACCTTAAAAATGAAACCTTGCAATAATGTTTGCATTTCCAATTGGGTTTTTTTTACAGATTAAAGAAGAGTTTGCTGCTGAACTTGCTGGTCTTGGTGACGCCCTGCAGCAGGAGAGAAGCCATGTGCAAGGGCAGATGAAGAGGTTGAGAGAAGAGCTCCAACAGAAACATGAAGCCGAGTTCTCTGTCCTGAGGATAGAGCTGGAGAAACAGGCTGAAGATGAGAGGACATGTCTTGAAAAAGCACTGGAAGAAGAGAAGGACAAGTTAAAGTCACTACAGGACACACTGGACAAAAATTACAGTAAGATTTGCACAAGCAACACTTACCTGTCAGTCCTTCAGTCACTGTTGAAAATTTTGTAGTTTGGTCATTCTCCCTCCTTTGCCATTTGTCCTTAAGGTCCACAGGTGCTCTTAGAGAGGCAGAACCTGGAGGATCAGTGCAACAGTGAGCTGCAAAGGGCATCTAAGGGCAAAGAAGTCACCGCTCTTCTCCAAAAGCAGAATGAGGAGCAGCTGCAGAAAGCACAACAGAGGTGACTGCGACACTCAACCAGCAAATGGTCTCCATTTTAGTCTTAAGTCATGCCATATTTCCATATGTAAATACAGGCCGGCAGGTAGGTGAGAGGCAGACCGAGGTTTTGGGGTCTGCCCCCACATGTGTATTTGTTTACTGTGTGGTAGTGGTCGGCTAAGATAGGCTACTGCAGGGGTTCTCAAACTTTTTTGGCCCAGGTCTCCCTTGGAGGGGTGAAATTTTTCCATGTCCCCCCTCATCCTCGCGATACTGAAAATGATAAAAAAAAAAACCAAAACACTTCAACAATGATTATTATGAAACAATGATAACCTTTTTTAATAGTGCTTTTGTGCAAACCAGCGAAATTTTCAGGTATTATAATATAAATGAACACTTAAATAATTTTAAAATAATAAACAGAACAAAAGACACACAAAACCGTGTGTGTGTGTGTGTGTGTGTGTGTGTGTGTGTGTGTGTGTGTTTGTGTGTGTGTGACAGACAGACAGACAGACAAAGACTTCTGGTGGAATTTTGGTCTCCCATCATTGTTCTCAATGAAGCCAAACTCAATATAACTATCAATGTACTTTCTCTTTTTTAGGGTTAGGGCGTTTGTTTTTGTCATTGTCATTTTCATTGTCATTTCCTTTACCACTTCTTGAGGAACTTTGCGGACTGAAAAATCGATCCATGTTCGCTGCAGGGTGGCTAAAAATAGCCTGTGACTCGCTCCGTCTCAATTTAGTCAAGCTAGCGTCAAACAGCGCTGCTACTTCCGCCCGCTCGCTACAAAATAAAACTTCCGCATTTCAAAATAAAACAGCAAAAAAACAAAACAAAAAACAAAACCGTGAATAACTTCGCGTACCCCCTGGACATGCGCCACGTCCCCCTAGGGGTCCGCGGACCCCAGTTTGAGAACCGTGGGGCTACTGTACACAGAGCTAGCACATCACACGCTTTTAGATCTTAATATAAATTTCTCTGGTGCGACGCTCTCACTATTGAACCGGGGGGAATCAAGCATGTTAATATTTTGGACCACTTGCTCGTTACGTAGCGCTATAAACATGTCCAACTTCGATGTGTGTCTGTACGTTTTGGACCCCGAGTTGCTAACATGGTAGCTTAGCATAAAAACAATATACAGTGGTAACTCTACTTATGAAATTAATTTGTTCCAGAAGTGTTTTTGTACTGTGAATTGTTTGTAAATAGTCGCATTTTACATGTACAGAGTACATGTCCACATGTATCAGAGGTCCATATGTGTAGATCAGTAACTTTGGACACACTGAGGACATGAAGATGTCAGGCCACTTGGGTTTGTCTTTAGGGACCTTCTACTTACTACCACTGAAGTGTGATGTTGTTTAGAAGTTTAGAAGAGTTCTAAATAGCGTTTCTTGTAGCCGAAAAACACATCACTTCTATGCGAACATAGTTTGACTCAAAACGGCAAAATTGAAATTTCTCAATGTCCATCCAAATGGTGTGATTTTGATGTCAACGATATGTACTCCTAATCATCTAAAAAATTAGCTAAACTGATTTTTACTCTGGATAATCCCTTTAAGTTGGATTTTCATGATTAAAGAAGTGTGGTAATTAAAGTGAAATAAATCCTGTGATTTGAAAAATAATTCTGGTTGGTAAATTTTTGGAGGTTACTTAGCTAACAGCAGATGGGGTAAAAAGTGAATTTTACACCATCCTTGAAAAGTATTGTCTTTTATATTTTTGTGCATGATGCAGTATTGAGTGACGTCATGTGTCTGTGTTCAGGTTTGAAGAGGAGAAAACTGTGTTGGAGGAAAGTTTGGCCCGGAAATATGAAATGTGTCTGGCAGAGTTCAAGGACAAGTGTGAAACTGAGCGGGGACATGAGAGACAAGCACTAGTGACCAAACACTCTGATGAGATGGACTCACTCAATGACAAACACAAAGCACAAGTTGAATCACTCAGTGCCAGTCACAGACTTCAGCTCACAGCGATGGAAGCTGAGCTCAGATCCAAACACAGCGCTGAGCTCATCAACTTGGAAGCAGCGCTGCGTTCCAAACAGAAATTAGACTTTCAGAGTCTGGAGGCCGTTTTACAGGAAACCAGTCAGGCTCAGCTGGAGGCTCAAGTGGCTCAGTTAGAACACAGACACCAGGAAGACAAGGATGAACTGGAAAAGAGGATGCTGGGAAATATGGACACTCTGGAAGCCACATACCTAAAAGAAGTGCAAGTAAGTATGCTTCAGAGCAGGGTCTCAAACATGCAGCCCGGGGGCCAAATGTGGCCCCGAGAAGGTTCCAATATGGCTCGTGTGAATAATTGAAAAAAAATAAATAAATACAGTCAAGGTTGTGGAAGTAATTTTCGTTCAAGTTCCACATACAGAAAAAATGTGACGTACAGCAAATATAATAACCATATTTTCTTCTGGGTTTGATGTGGAAAAAATATGACATTATGCCTATAAATAGTGACAAATATGACAAATGTCTTTCTTTCACTGCAAAAAATATCATTATATTATAGAAATATATACATTTACTAACGATCCTGTAACAATATAATGTGAAAAACCTGAACAAATATAAAAAACCTGAAATGTCTAAAGACAATTAAGCACAATTTGAACAATTTCCTGCTTCTGTTACTAAGGGCTCTAGTTTCGCAGACCTGGCACAAGCACCAGATGAGTTTTGCAAGTTTCGACCGCAGCGCACACTGGCGCAAGTCCACCTCCTTTCCATCTTTATTCTTCCCACTGGCGCAAGTCCTCCCCTTTTCTCTCACTGGCGTAAGTGGGGAATGAGGGAGGAGAAAGGGCATGCGATGGATTTAATGCAGCCGATTCAGATCTCCACCCATCACATTAGCGCCTCTCCGCGCCCTTAAATACGCTGCGCTGTGCTGGGAAACTAGAGCCCTTTGCTTCTGTCTTTCTTTGAATATTCTAAGACGAATATATACTCGCTGTCGCATGTTGAGGCTGTTTGTGGTTGGTTGACTGAGAGTTTGGCTCATTCATTTCAGTGGGTAATTACTTTAGGTTGGGTATCCATTACGCTGCCAAACATATTTGATCTATCATCAGATGTGATGGAACAGTCAAATCGTTGCATTGAATAGTAATTGGCGGTGTTATTTATTGCTTTGAAATGTGTCTGACACTAGGGGAAACCTGCCTGTGTTATTGTGGTAACGTGTGCGCTCTGCGTGCTGGTCAGCCAAACTACCATTCGAACAGCTGCACCGTGCTTGCACCAGGAGTAGACCTGGTTTCAGGTAGTGAGCTTTTGGAGCACTGTCAGCGCAGTCCAAGTCAACAAATCTGTCACTGCTTTGAGCTGAGTAAGTGGTCACCTCCCACCTGCCACACCCATGTTGGTGCACTGCGGTCTGCCAAACTACCAAACTTCACTGCGCTGGTGGGAAAGTTGCACTGTGCAGGGTCCGCCAGGCTGTGCACCCTGCGCTCCACCAGGGAACTAGAGTCCTAAGTGTTTAGTGTCTTTGTAGAACTCATCCATCATGTACACACATAAATGAGGCAGAATATTGCTAAAATTACACATTTTTATTAAGAACCTTCATCTTTTCCAGGTAAGTCATATTTTTTTTGTTTGAATAATTGCTAAAAGTAAGTATTTTCATAATTTAACAGGGCCTTTTTTGTACTAAAACAACATTTTGGAGTTGTCATTATTTCCAGGTTATGAACTCATTGACTGCCAGCTATATTCACAATAGAGAGCTTGATACTGCCAGTTTTTGGCCATTTTCACTGAACTTTGAAGACCAACACCTTGTTTTGTCTTGTTCATGGGTTTTAATGTGAGATGTTCGCAACTTTTAGTATGTACCAAACCAGCACACATGCACACACACACACGAGCAGCAATCTGGCATTATACCATTTACCTGCACTCCCAGAGTGATAGTCTTCACGTGATGAATCTACCACCTCACCCTTATCAATTGCGGTCACAGCACTCTTACTTGCAGATCCACTACCAGACAAAGGGCCAATTACAATTCCTCCCTTAACCCTCAAGCTCACGCTCCATCAGTAGCCCTCTAAACTAAGTGTTAAGGGCTATTTGTGACTTAGAAATGGGACACCCCTTAAATGTTGGCCCTGAAATCAATCAGGGTCTGTGTGGTCTCTGTGGTCCCTGAAATGAAACACAACTTTACTATATTTTTAATATTTGCACTGTTAACCCTGTTTAATCATAAACACAAACACAGCTATCATCCACTGGTCCATCAGGTCCATGGTTTTGAAATTGTTGTGGACTATCTATAAGTTATTCCTTCAGTTAGAGCTATCAAACAAATAACACAACCATATTCACCTGTCATCACATACCACGGCTCAATGAAAGTTAACACCAGCTATAACTATCGTTAGCTAACTCTGTGGCTACGGCAGATGACATTAGCCTGGTCATGTTATACCATTATCGACACAAGCATTTTATATAGGCTGTTATCTGGATAAAACACCGTGAAAAATGACAGTTTTTATAACGTTAGTTAACTTAAACAATCGCTAGCTTGTCCGCACCAACCGCTATTGACAAAAGATCAGAAAATAAAAAATGAGGAACATAATCCATAAAATGGACCTAAACTAAGATAATACAATGATTTTTGTAATTTTTATATCTACATTAACAAAGAAAATACTTACATTTGTAGCTCGAGTTCTTTGAAGTCATGTCCCTTGCTGAACATACGCAATGCATTCTGGGTAACCCTTGCTGCCACGGGCCGTATTGGGGAATCTCAGTATTGAGGCCTATACAGCCCTCAAACTGCTGCTCAATTTAACATTCTTAGAATTGGGACAGCACTCACACTTCGCAGGAGTGGGCATTTTTGAGTTGAAGGGTTAAGGGAGGAATTGGAATTAGCCCAGACTCTGTGCCAGTGTTAGCTGCTTGTATTTTTTTGATCCGCTTGATTTCGTCTTCCGCTCCGGCATTTTCTCTCTCACTCTCTCAACTCGCCAACATCCTTCTTCTTCGAGGCACAAATATACGGTTGTCTTTTATTGGAAAATACAGCTTCTGTGCCCGACTGGGACAGAAATACATTGTCCACAAGTCTGAAATTCACACAATAATGAACAAGATTTGATCCACTGCCCCCATGAAAAAACGCAAAAATGTATATATACATCTTTTGCAGTCAATGAGTTATGTTAATATTTTACTGGTCCAGCCCCCTGGAGATAAAGTTGGACTGAATGTGGACCCTGAATGAAAATGAATTTGAGAGCCCTGCTTCAGATCGTCATAAGTAGCAAAAATAGTATTGTATGCTGGAGTCATTCTTGGATTCTTTGTCTTTTCCTTGTTAGAGTCTGCGGGATGAAATGACGCAGCTTGAAGAGAAACATCATCAAGATCTGAGTTGGCAGAAGTCTGAGCATCGGCAAATATTGGAGCGTTCCCTCGCAGATCAACAGCTAATCAGGGAGGATTTGAGGAAAGAGCTGGTTCAGATGCACATGGACAAGTTCAGTGCCATGGCTGCTGAGCTCAACCATGTTCATAAGGTGAAGGAAGACCCCACATACACGACATGTTGACCAGTCAGGCATTCTGTTACTGTATTTTCTGGACTATAAATTATTCCAGAGTACACCAGCCAAAAAATGCATAATAAAGAAGGAAAAAACATAGATCCCTTCGTATGTTTGTAAACCAACAGAATGTTCCCATGATGCACACGCAGCCAGGACTCAGAAACAATGACGCTGTCTGTAGACTGGCATTTTGAGCTGTCAGACTATGATACATCTGTGTCTTTCACCATCTAGAATGCTATATAAATAAATTAGCACTTAAAAGTGGGCATGGCCTACCAGAACCTTACTTGATAAAAGAGTGGACGGACGATGTCAGTAAGTTTCCAAGTATACAATGGTCTGAGGCATATCTATGTACTTAACTGACAAGCCTTCTATGTACACTCATGAAAAACTTGGCGCCTACAATTCTTTAGACGCATAAGACTGTTATGTGTGTGCATGTGTAAAATGTGTTTTACACCAACATAGACGTAAACTTCTCTGCACTGAAATTAAAAATGTTTACCCAGTCAGTGTTGGGTCCAGAAGGTTACTATGTATGGGGTGGTAGTGATAATCCTGGATAAATTAATCTAGAGGTGGTGGTAAACCTGTTAACTGAGGAGTATGGAGTTGTTATTCTCTTAACTACAGAAAGCTAGCAGGCTATTCTAGTAGCAGGTTAATCACTTCCTCTGGTTTAATTTACCCAGGTTAATCATTTCCTCTGGTTTAACTTACCCAGGTTAATTACTTCCTCTGGTTTAACTTACCCAGGTTAATTACTTCCTCTGGTTTAACTTACCCAGGTTAATTACTTCCTCTGGTTTAACTTACCCAGGTTAATTCCTTAACCACCTACTTAGATATCTCTCATATCTTTCTTTTTATTTTCAGTATGTACTTCATTATAGGCTTAGGTCATGCTGCAGCAGCAGTTTTCTTCCAGGTCCAGATTGTGGTTAGAATGGGAAGGACAGACAAATGGACATTCCTGATCGTGCTCTCGTCCCAGTCCACACACTTGATCGCTTGGAACCATAGGTGTCGTTAATTTCTTTTCTTTTTTTTTTGACTGGGTGAGATCCAGATGGAATTCTATACAGGTTAACCCTGCCCTTGTAACGATTCTGACAACACAACAACTAAGCGTTTCTGGTTATGCTTTAGGTATGTCATCTATATAAACAACAGCGTTTCCATGCAGTTTTTTTTCCTCTGACGTTTGAATGACATTGACTGCGAAGGGGTCACTTAACTGTATAAGTCTATAAGTCGCATTTTAGGGGGAAATTTATTTGATAAAGTCCAACACCGAGAACCGACATTTCATCTTGAAAGGCAATTTAAAATAGAATAGCAACAGGCTGAGTATTTGTACGGTATGCTAACATAACACATTCAGCTAACGTTACGTGATGCATAATTGAGAACGTGCCTGGCATATTAACAATTATTCAGACTATAGCAGAACTATAGCCTCTAACAGCAGCATGTTGTTCAAACACCCATGTGTGAACTCTTTCTTCTAGCTGTGGCCACCTAGCTTTTAGCTTTTAGCTCACGATTAGCTTTTTTTTTTGGTTTTGTTCCTTTCATTCAGAGTAACCTCTGCTTTTTGTCAGTCCTTTAAAAGTTTCTCGCTCACTCCAAACTTTCTTTCTGCTGCTCCATTACCATTTTCACCTGCATATTTAACTACTTGCAGTTTGCAGAATATGCAGCTTGCAGAATATGATTTTCTTTTTGATGCCAGTTTTGTTCAGTTCTTCTCAGATGTTTTCATCAGTCACCACTAAGGTTGAAATGATCAGTTCAGAGGTGCATCAGTAGCAGGTACAGATACACAGACCTAGAGTGCCCTCTGATGGTTTTCAGTGTGAAAATAACGTGAAATTATATAATAATGTGTTAATAATTTCACATATAAGTCACACCTCCGGCCAAACTAAGAAAAAAAACTGTGATTTATAGTCCGAAAAATACGGTAATTACAAAAATGCATCAGATTCACTCTGCAATTTCAAATTTTCCTTTGCCATCAAGTGTCACAAACCAGAAAATAACTTGATGTCTTTTAATTGTCATTTCAGACTGAGCTGTCTGCTCAAAAAGAAGCCTTAGACACTGAACACTGCCAAGCCTTGGAGACACTTAAGAAACAGGTACTTCTGTCATTTTTTTTTTATTCTTTCTGCTCATTTTTACATTTTCCTCCATTTTTATTTCATGTCCCCTTCTTCAAATCACTTAAAGGTGGAGCATTTTTAATCCCACCCAACATTATTTGGGTGAGAATATTGTAATCAGTGTGTGTGTGTGTGTGTGTGTGTGTGTTTGTTTGTGTGTTTGCAGAGACATATCATGCTATAAGGGATCAGGCTTTCATACTACCACACGGGGAAAAAAACTGAAATGCAGTTTTGAAACTTTTTGGGTTGTCTAAAACTCAAGTAGGAAAATGGCTAGATTACACCAATGTTGTGATGTTAATATGTGTAGATATAGATGTGAAGTTATTCTGTATTTATATGTTCCTTAATTTAATTTGTTCACATCATTTGTGATTTTTCTAGGTTTTGGAGTTAGAGCAGCAGCACAGTTCTGCTCTCCAACAGCTCATACAAACCTACACCATGGACAAACAGCAGACTGTTGAACAGCACACACTTCAGCTTCAGGTGGGTTTTTTTTGTCACCCAACATTGGTTGTGTGAGGTTATTGTAATCACCTTGTGTGTGTGTGTGTGTGTGTGTGTGTGTGTGTGTGTGTGTGTGTGTGTGTGTGTGTGTGTGTGTGTGTGTGTGTCTGCAGAGACATATGATGCTATAACTCAACTAGTATTCACAGAATGTCTAATCTTGTCCCCATTTTGTGCCAATCTCAAGTTTATATGACAACCTGTTCTTGAATTAGAGCCAATAAATTGATTTTAAACTTTCTTCTAAATGTGACCTTGACCTTTGACCTTTTGCAAGATTGATAATTCTATGTATATTTGCGTTTAATATTATAATATATCCAGTATTTATTAAGTTATAGCGTGATATGCCTATGTTTGACACAGTGTTACACAAGTTAATTTTGCAACATGTCACCTTTGACCTCCAGAGATCTCGAAAACTATTGGTTGTAGGTGATAACACCAATTATGAGAATTGTAGAAATCTTCATTCCGCATCGTTTGGTACCAATCTGAAAGTTCTGTGACCCTCTGTTCTTGAGTTATAACCGATAATGTGATTTTGACCCTTTAGTTAATAGTGACCTTGACCTTTGACCTTTACTCAAAATGATCATTGCATCTTATGTGCATTAGCTATATGTATTTGCCCATGTAATGTAGTGGTGATATCTCAAGTATTCATTGAGTTATAGCAGGATATGTCTCTGCGGACACACACAAGGGGATAACAATAATGTCTCACAACCAATGTTGGGCGAGATTAATTATGATTCATGTCAAATATAGTCAGGGAGACCAATCATTTTTGGATTGTCTTACTTTACAACTGAAGCCACAGTATTATATTAGAACATTCCAGCAAGACTATTTTTCACAAGCAGTTTTAAGGAAGAGGTGAGGATAGGTATTCTCTGAATACTTATTTTTAATGTTTTTTTGTGCCCCATGATTTTTTACAACCAATTTTCAGCTGGTGCTTTGTGACGTTTTAGTGGCTACCTCCTGAGTTCTTGACTCTTTAGCTCTTCCAGCCCTTTAGAGGATTACACATAGTCATTATTTGTCCCTTCTAATGAATGGTCTTTGTGTGTAGAGACATACAGTATTTGACAGCAGTTATTTGGATTTCTTCTTGGGACTGCAGTGAATGTGAATATGTGACCAGCTGTGTACTGTGGTATTAAACAAATCCATGCCATGTGTCCACTCACTGTAGGAGCTAAAGGGAATATCTGCACGGGAACTGGAGGCATGTCGCAGGGAGCTTGTAGAGGAGTCGTCAAGGCAACGGCAGCACTTCCTAGAAGAGGTGGAACTCCTCAAAGTTCAGTCAGAGGAGAAGCTCCAGGACAGGATCAACCAACTGAAGGTAGATAACTGTATCCATTTATTGTTATTTATATTTAAAGAGATTATCTGGAGTAAAAATCAGTTTGGTTAATTGTTTAGATGATTGTTAGTACATACATATAGTTAACATTAAAATCAAACCATTTGGATGAACACTGAGAAATTAACATTTTGCCATTTTGAGCCAAACTGTGTTAACATGGAAGTGATTAGGACATGTCTTTTTCGCTGACACGAAACTCTATTTTTAGACTAACTCTTCGAAAGTTATAAACATCATCACACTTATGTGGTAGTAAGTAGAGGGTCCCTAAAGACAAACCCAAGTGTCCTGAGGTCTTCATGTCCTCAGATAGTGTGTCCACAGTTACTGATCTACAGACATGGACCTCTGGATTCAGAAGACGTCTGAGGAGGAAGACTGAAATAGTTGATTACAGAGTGCAGAGTTAGACGCTCTGGAAATTCAATATTTCGTTTAATTCTTTTTTTAAAAAAAACATCATAAATGTAAATGAAGCTGTAATCAACAGTAAAGCTTAGCCTACTAGCAGGTTGTTGTTTTTAACCCTTGTGCGGTCCTTCGTAAAAGGCACACTGGCTGTGTCCTACAATCGGGTCTTAAAAACCCAGATTCCAAAGTTCAGTTCCATAGACTCATCACCCCACCCCCAAAGGATATATTACTGTTTTCAGTAGTAAGCAATGGCATCCTACAGTACGTATAAAAAGGTACATTTGTGAACCACCGGGTCTCTTTGACCCGAAGGACCGCACAAGGGTTAAAAAAGAATGCAACAAAATCATTAATTTCCAGAGAGTGAGTGTGATGTTGTTTACAACTTTAGAAGAGTTAGTCTAAAAATAGTGTTTTGTGTCGGCTAAAAAGACATGCCCTAAATGGCAAAACCTAAATTTCTTAATATACATCCAAATGATGTGACTTTGATGTCAACTGTATGTAAGTATTCCCAATCATCTAAACAATTAACCAAACTGATTTTTACCCCAGATAATCCCTTTAACTACATTTTATTCTGTAGCCATACTTCCAATTAAAAGCATGCAAATGATCAGTACCATATTTTCCAGACTATAAGATTACTACTTAAATTTTCTCCAAAAGTGACAGTGCTTCTTATATATGGATTAATTTTGGTTGTGCTTAGTGACTTGGAATTTTGAGTTTTTATCTCATGAGTTTGACTTTTGATCTCATAATTGGGTGGTCATGGCTCAGTTGGTAGAGCAGGTTGTCCAGTAACCGAAGGGTTGGCGGTTCAAGTCTTGCTCTGTCCTAGTTGGTCCATTGTGTCAAGACAAGACAAGACACTTCACCCACCTGCCTCCAGTGCTACTTATACTGGTGTATGAATATTTGGTGGTGGGAGGGGCTGTAGGTGCAAAATGGCTGCCACGCTTCTGTCAGTCTGCCCCAGGACAACTGTAGCTACAAATGTAGTTTACCACCACCAGAGGGAGCATGTGAGAGTGAGTGAATAATGGATCAATAATGCAAAGCGCTTTAGGTTCCTTGAAAAGCACTGTCAAAATCTAGTCCATTATTATTATTATTACCTCCACCAAGGAGGTTATGTTTTTGCCAGTTAGTCTGTCTGTTAGTTAGCAAGATGACTCAAAAAGTTCTGAATGGATCTTGATGAAATTTTCAAGGGGGGTCAAGGTAACTCAAAAATGGAAGGACGGATTTTGATGAAATTTTTAGAATGTGTTGGGAGTGTCACAAGGAACAAATGATTGCATTTTGGTGGTGATATGGAAGAGATCCTGGATTCTGGATCACTTTGAAATGTATTCTCCATTTACTGCAATGTAAAATTTCAAAGTGATCCAGGATCTCTTCTGAATCACCACCAACATCTAATAATTTCCAGATCTCCCCATTACCAACCTACCCTGTAAAATTCATCAAAATCCGTCCATAACTTTTTGAATCATCTTACTAACTAATAGACACACAGACGAAAAAAAAATCTGGCAAAAACATAACCTCCTCGGCAAACCTCTCTTCAATTGAAGGGGGGGGTCTGCTTTGGTGGAGGTTTGCACACTCTGAGTGCTTTCATGGTTATCATTATTATTCTTCTTATTATTATTATTTGGCTTTTTATCTCAGAATTTTGACTTTTTTAAAGTTTGATTTAACAAAATAAGAGTGTGTTTTGTTCTGTGTTACAACTCAAGAAGGTTGGGAGTTATTGTGACTGATTTGTTTCACTTAATGCACCTTATATATTAAAAAAAAATCACAAAACTAAACCATTCATCAACAGTGAACAGTCATTGATGATCTCTTCAAACAGAATTTGCTTTAAGTTATGTATTTATTGTATTTTATATGTCTATGTGAACCATTATGCAATAGCTGTGGATTATTAAGTGTTTTGTGTGTGTGTGTGTGGGTGGGTGTGGTGTGTGTGTCATTGCCCCCTCTAAGCTCCAACTGCACCAGTTCATTTGTAGAGATGGTTCTTTCTCTAGAGATTTATTCAAACCCAGTTTGGAGATAATCTCATCATATGTGTACAAGTGTTTTAGTCGGTCAGCCAGTTTTTTTTTTATCCATTTCCTTCATCTGTATTATTGTTGTTTGTGCATGTATATCTGTTTGCTTTCATCTGAACAGTGGCTAAATGGGATGGATCTAAGCTTTTTATCATCTGATGTAGCAGGTTTAAGGGTGAAGGTGCATCTAGCATTTGGCCATCTAAACTGTGTGGCTGAAGCAGAAAACTTCACGGTAGTATCCCTCTGCATTCTACTGCACGTGCTCACAATACTGTTTTCCCTCAAGACGCAGTTTGAAGAGCAGAAGGAGGCGGAGCTTGAGGATCTGAGGCGTAGCGCTAGATCTGAACAGGAGGAGAAGGAACACAGCTACACGGGCAAAATGAGCCAGCTGACGGCACAGCTGCAGCAGCTGGATGCTGTTGTCTCCCAGGTACTCAACACACACTCTAATGCCTTTTAGAACATTTACACTGCAAGTCTTACACTGAATCAATTAGAAAGTAAAATGTGAAACCCTGGGGGGAAACGGGTGGCACCGTTTATTCACATTCAGTGATTTATTTTTACTTACATTTTCAATTTGTATCATTATGTTTTTGTGGATTTATGTGGTGCCACATATATTAGCAATTTTTTGCCATTTTTGTCCAATATCCTTAAATTCTTTTTTTTTCTTGTAATTTGTTTAATGCATGTTTGTTTCCATGGCATTTGCTCAGCTTGTCTGTTATATGAACATACAGTTATACCCCCTCCCCTGCAGCTAGCAAAGAGGGCCTTAAGACAGGTTTGGGAGGGTGTGGTTGTCAGGGTAACATGATTGTTTGGAGGCAGGTGGCTGCAGGCGACGTGTTTGAGGGAGGTAGAGAGTGAAAAAGAGAGGGAAGCCTTGGTGAAAAGAGAGGCAAAGTATCAGGTACACAAGGAAAAAAAAGTGAAGATTTGGAGATCTGGAAGAAAAAGGAGCGTGTGGATGTTTATGTTCTTCACTGCAACACAAAGTGGGTGTCTATGTGGAACACTACAGCAGAGGTGTGTGATGACTTCAGCAGAAACTGTCTGTTTTAGAACAAAGTGGATTTATCTGAGTTTAGCCAATATATGTGAAGCATCAGAACTTAAAGCTACTGATTGTTGTTTGTTGTTGTAGTGGATTAATATGTCTTTTATTCTGAGTGGTTCTCAACATGCAGAAGAAAAATTTTGTGTTTTGTTAGTACCGTATTTTCCAGACTATAAAGTGCACTTAAAAGACTTTATTTTACTCTGCGCCTATAATCCATATATAACCCTTATATATGGATTAATTCTACTTGTACTTAGTGACTTGGAATCCATTTTGTGACTTTTATCTCCTAATTGTGAGTTTTTATCTAAGAATTTTGACTTTTTTAACATTTAATTTAGTGGAACAAGAGTGTGTTTTGTTACAATTCCACAGTGTCGACGGTTATTGTGAATACATTCATTAGCGTTTGAACACAGTGAGAGGTGTTTAATAATGTTTGACTGACTGACTCAAGTGCACTATATCAATGAAAAAATCTGAAAATAAACCATTCATTGACAGTGCGCTTTATAATCCAGTGTACCCTATAGTGTGGAATATATGGTACATGAAGCTAATACTGACGTGTGATTAAAAGATAGACTAAACAGCAGCAGCAGTTGATTGAGTGTAATAGTTTACTTTTAGTTTCCACCCACAAGCTATTAATTTCTCTCATTTTGTGCTCTTTGTTGTAGCCTAGCAGAGCCCCAAAAGACAGACACAAAATGCACAACCAGAATTAATCCATATATAAGGTGCTCTGGATTATAAGGTGCTCTGTTGGTTTTTGAGAAAATTGCTGGTACTTTTTGCACTTTTCTAAATGCTCATTGGTGAGGTGAGGTGAGGTCACACACTGATGTTGGTCCAGAGGAACTGGCTCTTAGTCTTCGCTTTAATCCATCCCAAAGGTGTTTTGTCATTTTCAGGTGAGGACACTGTGCTGCAGTGGACCTATGAGCTTTACAAAGTAGCTACGTCTGTTTGTGTGAAGTCGGTGACAGCTTCAGAATGCTGGCTTCAGTAACGTACAGTAACAGGGTGTCAGAAATGGTAACGGTGTTCTACTGACAGTAAGAGTAATTAGTTAATTACCTGAAAAAAGTAAGAGCGCTAGTTATGTGTATTTAAACACCATTATTCCCATCACTGATTCATCAAATGGTCAAAAACATTTTAGATTTTCACTTTTGATTTTCAGGAAAATGAGACAAAACTGGGAAAAGTCAGATGTGACAGTTTGTTTACTCCTTCAGTACACATGGCTTTGTTTGTTTCATTGCACACTAAAGCTGAACTATCTATGGTTTTGGACCAAAAATCTGCATTTCAGACATTAGGATTTTCAAAGCTGTGGGTTTTTTTTTCAGTTCTACTAACTTTGTTTCATTAACTATTTTTGTACTTTACCCAAATTTTCCATCATCCTTGGTCGATGAGCGACACACGCCGTGGACGTTTCTAAGACAATATTTGGAACCAGACTGATTTATTTTTCTTTGTCAAATGAAAACAAATGTTAAAAAACTTCTTTAATTACAATTAGAAAATATAAATAGTCATATTTAAACTAATAAATATGACCAAACCAACACCTTATGTTTTTACTGTATTCTTCTTTTTTCTCTCCTTTCTTTTTTTTCTGTTAATTTTTTCTTTTCTTTTCTTTTTGTTTTGTTTTTTTCCTTTTTTCTCTTTTCCCCTTTTTACATTTCATTTCCTCCTGTTTTGTTACGTTTCTCTTCTCTCTTTGTTTTTGTTTTGTTTTTTTCCCCTATTTTTTTGCCTCCTCCCCTCCTTTTTCTTTTTCCCCCTTTTTTATTTTCCCTTGTCCTTCCTTCTCTTTTTTGCTTCACCTGTCAGCAAATCATGGCCTTTATTGTTTAAATTGTATTATGTCAGTTTATTTGACATTTGCAAATGTTGCTGAACGACTGAAACTGGATTTGAAGAAAATCGTGAATCAAATTGAAATCGCAATAACTGCCAGAAAAAATTGAATTCAGTTTTTTCTAAAAATCATTCAGCCCTAGTGCACATGTAGAGCAAAAGACATTGTGCTTTCTATGGTCATTGTTGTGAAAACTATTGTCTTTGTGTTCCTGCTTGTGTTATTAGCTGCGAGCAGAAGTCGGCTGTCTGCAGGGAGAACTGGAAGGTAAACGTGTAGAGATGGAGACCCTCGACACTCTGCTCCAACGACGAGAGCGAGAGATTCAGGAGGGGGGCAACCTCCTCAAGATGCTCACTGATGACCTGCACACTGCTAAAGAGGAAAGGTAACAACTGTATTACAACTTTGAATGCAACATTGGGCTTAATGGGGTTTTGAAACCCCAACCAGCTGTACCTGGAAGGCACTCCCCCCCCCCCCCCCCCCCCCCCCCCCAGGGGCTGTAGCCAATCACACCACTTGAGGTAGATTTTCGTATTTTTCCATGAGGAGGACTCGACAATTGTCCAGTTGAGCCAAGGTGAGTACCTGTACCTTAATAAAGTTATTTAACTGTAACTAGAGCTTTGACCTTTGCCCAAAAAGAATATTCAAATTTCGTTTGGAAATTAATATAGATATTCGAATAATATTTGAATATTTATTCATTCTATTACTCTGGAAATGCCTCACTGACATCAGGCATCAAAATTAAATATTGTATTCAGTCCACCAGGGAGCAGTATGCAGTCAAATATTCCAACCATTACTGATGAAACATGCAGTGTGGCAGTAATGACCATTATTATCAGATGACACTTTTAACGTTACATTAATCCACAAACATCATCTTTTGTCCATTGCCTTGTTGTGTGTGAAACTCTGTTCCTTGGTTTTCCTGGTTGCCTGTACTGATGAAAGCCTCTAAACTGTTAGCTGAACTGTTAGCCTCATTGGCAATCAAAAGGGAACTTTTACAAAATCAGCAGGTACACAAATGGACACAATATGTAAAACGGTCACAGATTATTGTTACCTGCTCACTTTAACTTATGATACTTTAACATTTTCCAAAGTGTGAATCTCAGACGTTCCTTCTACCTCAGCTATTGTTCATGAATGAGCAGGACTGACCACTGACCACTCTGAGGTTTGTTACGTACCAGCTGGATGCTAATGTCTACAAGTGCTCAGATAATCCCAAAGGTAATGACCTTCACGTTTGCGATTCACATATTTTCCTATACGTAAAAAAAACCCCAAAAAAACAAACAAAACCTGTGACCTGAACTGAAAACGTTTACAACCACATTCACAAAAGTAAAATAAATAGTCCTAATGACACCATACACAGGTTCAAATATTAAGAGCTGCATAATATTCGTTCTCTCTCTTTTTTTTTTATAACATTCGAATTATATTTGAATGTAAAAATTCAAAGTCAAAGCCCTATATGTAACCTGTGTAATGTTGTGAAATTTTGTAAATTCTAACTGTGAATACTGCAGTTGTCATATGGGCTATGTATGGTTACCTGAATAGGCAGCTATGCTAATGAGCTAATTAGCTTTTTACTGTTCAGGAGGTTTAGCATGGGAATCAGACTGCTTTTATGTTTGCTGTTAAAAAATAACCATCTTACCCAATTACCCATAAGACCCATCTTAAATACCACGGATATTACAAGTATTCCTTGTCAACTTAATGTAAATTCACACACTGCTAGCTTACAGACTGACTATTATAGCTAATGCATGCTTAACATTTGGTTTAGCTAAAGGTACCGTCCACATTAAATGATAACTAACTCGTTAGCTAGCCCTTTCAAGGAAACATAGCTTTATTCAAACAGCATGCAACTTAAACAGATATTTTTAAAAGCAAATTAAAAAACCGAAACAGAAAAAAAATTGTCTGCCATGGCAGAAAATCTTTTGGCATGAGACAACATATACACAGGGCTGATAGCGCTACGGCTTTTGCTGGATTTCCGGCGTCGCAACATGGCTCTTTTTTTTTTATTGTCCTTTATGTCAGTATTTTCTGGATTCGTGATGCGCGGACCAATTTTAACTGTCAACTACAGTTACGTGTCTATGTACAAGACGATAAGCCAATACGAAACAGGGAGGGCCTTTGCCAACAACAGCAGTTTAGTTTGACGCCGTTCAACGAAGCTCTCACACGAGCATCTTTGTGCCGACTCAAGTCCTGTCATGTGCCTCTCAACTTGTCTGAAGCATCGGCGAAGCATGACTACGTTTATGAAGCCAGGAGAGGATGTAAAACACATCAATAAATGTATAAAAAAATAAATGGTGCTGGACTTGGCTGGAGGATTTGGGTGTTGACAGTAAACCCTTTTCGAGCTGTTGTCAGAAGTTACTGCACTTTATGTAGGAAGAAGTTAGTCTATGGAACAAGTGGAAAAAACGCTACCTCGGCACAAACAAGATGCTTTCCACAAGCAGCAGCCAGGTTGGTGCCACAGAGGACATTCCACCCTCGATTACACCCAGAGTGACTGATTTAAAAATCCGACTGTGTGCCTTCATTGTGGAACATGACTTGTCGTTCGCGGTAGCTCAACCACTTGTAGTCCTGTGTAAGAAAGTAGCTGAAGATGGAACCCCACTTGCAGAGCTCTCCGTGTCCAGATAGCATACGAGCTATCAACTCATGTCGCCAGAATAAAAAAAGTCTGTCTGAGAAACTTCAGAGTTCTGTGTTTTCCCTCAATATTGACGAGGCCACGGACAAAAACATGGACAAGTGTGAAATGTCCCTTTTTCATCACAGTATCTGGGTTCCTGCTGCCACCTGTTGGTCAAAAAAGTAACAGCAGCATAAATTATGAAAACATAGTGAAGGAAGTCACAAAAAACATTTTTTTCACCCATATATATGTTTTCTTGTGACGTCCTTCCCCGGGGTTTTCACAATTTATGCTGTTGCAAGTCCTCCTTAGGGGAAAAAATACAAAAATCTATGTTGAGTGCTGTGAATGGCTCCTTCCAGGCACAGCTGCCTTGGATGCTTTGTTGGGGCTTCAAAACCCCATTAAGCCAACACTGGTGATAAATCTCAATCATTTTTCTGTCTGATTTGTTCTAGATGTCATTTTGTCCACGCCAACAATAAGCTAAAGAAGGTGCTGATTGATGTGTTGCGCAGCACCATTGCAACAGAGGAGCTGATTGGCCAGAAAATCAATGGTCGAAACAAAATGCCGACAGCTAATCAGAAGACTTTAACAGGGAACAAAGATGCACAAGAATCAGGTCTGTTGGATTCTGAACCACTTGGTTTTATTTAAGTCATTTTGTTTGGGTTACACCAATTCATCGCACAAGCTTCATTCATGAAAATGTTGGATACTGTATGTTAAGCATTATAAGGCGCATTGGATTATAAGGCGCACCATCAATGAAAAGGTTTATTTTTGAAGTTTTTTTCATATGTAAGGCACATTAAGTGAAACTAAACAGTCACAATAATTCCCAACCTTGTAGAGTTGTAACACAGAAAAAAGCACACTTATTCTGCTAAATCAAAGTTTCAAAAAGTCCATATTCTGAGACAAAAAGTCAAAATCATGAGATAAAAGGCCTCACTGTTCGGATGGTTTTTGAGTGGAGTTTATAATATTAGTCCTACATTGGAATCCAATGCCTTGTGAGACTTGTATGAATTTGGTGTCTGTTGTCTGGTCTGTCAGTTGCAGATGTGTCTTTAGAGGACCTGGAGCTGACTCATCAGCTCTGTGAGAGTCTGTTAGTTTCAGACACTCAGATCAATCCTGGAGGAGAGGAAGCTGCTGTGAACGCCTGCAGCCGACTGCGTCACACTGTGGACACACTGCTGGAGCTGCTCAACCAGGCCAACGCACAGGTAAACAACAACAACATGTTCATGGACTGATATTGTTAGAGTTAAAGCAGTTGTCAACTAATAACCTTATTCCTTCCATGGCAGAGTCTATTGTCATTAATTATTGCACAAATAAGAAAACTGCAGAATATAATCCTGAACACTTGGGGACAACTATGCAACTTGTACAAATGTGTTGTAGAAAACCCAAATTATTAAAGGGGACACATTTTCCACAAGTGATCACTTCCGATGCCAATACCAACCGATACCGGCCTATCCGACCATGTATTAAAGCTTAAAGTTATTTTCCTCCCTTACCCTCAGACTCATGTTGAAAAGGGTATTGGGTGAGTTTGAATAATACATAATGGTTGACAACAAGAAACTGACCTGTTTATTGAGGAATAAACACAAAATAGACAGCATTATAAATAACAAACAAAAATGGCATCAGTTGTCAGTAAAAAGTGCAAACAACCTTACAGGAAAATGGTCTATTAACTCAGCATCAGTACTCTTCTCCTGAACAAGCGTAAGGCTGTGCAGACCTTTCTGTGTGGTTTCCCCCATCAGTAAAAAAAAAAACCCCAGGTTTGTTTGGGTCAAATCCTCCAGCCAGGTGATTCTGACCATTAGCCTGGTTCTACAGCAAGAGATGGGTCCCCAGGCACCGCCCATGGCTGCCCACTGCTCCGTACAGGTTACCCCAATGGCATCAAGGATGGCTTAAATGCGGAGGACACATTTTGTTGTACAGCAGTGATGCATAAATGACCCACCTGACCTAAATGACCTTTAATAATGACTGACCATTTTTTTAACTAGCCCGCCCGCAACTCAGACCTCAAGAAAAATATTTAAAAAGGACGGACCCGACCCGCTTTTAGACCCACATTTTAAAAAAGTAGTCAATGGTCTTTATGAACATCACTTGACCTTACTCACATACCTGAACGTCACATGACCTTACTCGCATACCTGCATTTTTTTCTGTGTTAAAATTCCATATCATTGCTCATAAGTTAATATGTTGGGAACATATTTTTGTTCTGCTTCATCATTCAAAAGTTATCAACGCTAACGCAGCATCTAAAACCAGGGGTCGACAAACTGTAACCCCCAAAGACACATTTGAACCTGGTTTCCACAGAAAAGAAAACACTGGGAGCTGCTCATCGTCTTTAAAAATCTCAGCCAATGTGTCCCAAACCTTCCTTTTTTTGTTTGCATGTTTCCGGAGCTTCCACTCTTCCAACTTTATTTTCTCTCTTGCTCCCTCCATACCGTAGGATACTGACCACGATGGACGACACCTTCACACAAATTCAGTGTATTTACCAGGTTGTTTTAATGTTTATCTCAAATGACCACAACCCCAATATCATTAAAAATATTTTTCAATGACCTGCAACTGTGGATGACCGCGGGTGACCACGGGCGCCCGCTCACTTCGGGTGACCATTGAATTTTTTGTGGCTAATAAACTAAACTGTGTATGAGCTCTTCAACAAAGATGTTTTTTTTTCTTTCTAGCTGGAACAGACTCATAGCATGCATCTTTCTCTGGAGGAGAAGTTGAATCAGAACAGGGAAGATTCCAGCCAACTGATGGCACAGCACAAGCTCCTGCTGGAGCAGCTCAACCAGGAGGCCAAGCAGAAGAGCCATCTGCAGCTGGAACTCCACAAGGCAGAGGGTGAATACTACACTGTCCTCAAACATTTCTAAATTCTAGCTGTTAATCCATTAGCTGATAACACACCTTCCTCAGCCACGTCTGCCCCAAATGTGGCTTTTGACTTCATTTCTTCTTTTAGCTCATCCGGACAAAGTCTGTGATGAGTTATTGCCATCGCGCGTTGTCCATCCGTCGTCCACAATTCACTAAAATCTCTTCTCCTCCCTCAATTCTCAATGGATTTCAATTCTGATTGATTCATTAGATAGATCTCAGCACTGGGCACAAAACTTATCACTTTGTCAAAATTTGCCTTTGTAAACAATTTCTTTACAACTTAGTTTATTTTTCCAGTTGCTCACTAAAATCACTACTCTTCCCTCAGTTCTCAACAATTGCATTTCTGATTGATTCACTGAGAATCAATCAAGACCAATGAAAGTAATTGTCCCAATATTGATTTGAACCAACAACCTCCTGTGTGTCATTTAACATCTTTAACCACAGTAATAAGACATTACCCAGTTACCTACTTTTGTTTAGTCAGATGTTACCCCAGAAGAGCTTTGGGGGCTTCCTATACCATTCACCCTGTTTTTGGCATTTGTTGATAAAAACACACAGACACACAGTGGGATTGGTTTTATCATCTATTGAATGACTCTTTTTTATTGATAACAAGACATCACAGCTGTGAAGCCCTGATGAACACAGGGACATTGGCACTATTTTTCTCAACAATATGTTTATTGATTTTTTTTCCCATATAACAGAGCTGAATAACAAGACAATCCCTCAATATACAATTATGTGAGATCAGCTCACATAATTTAGATCAGCCCTCCCTCCCACCCACCCCTTCAAGTCCGGCCATACATTCCTGCAGAACCAAATAAATAAAAGCAAATGTACATACCTTCACTATGAAATTAAATAAACACAAATTACTTTAAAGTAGAACCAGACTGTTGCAGGTAAATAAGAGCTACTATACTGTACAATAGGTTGGTTTCACATGACATCACGTTGCTATACAGTCAGCACGTGATTTTCAGATGGATGGCAGGAAGTGAAGCCGAGTGAGATTTCGGTTGGGAAAATAGTCTGTTTTGTGTAGGAGAAGGAAAAAGGATTTTTTTTAGAGTACTAAAGATTGTCATTCACAAAGGTGAGAAATGGAAAAAGCTCGCAGAAAAATGGAGTAAAAAGTGGATTTTAAACCTGGGTTAGCCATCGGGAGGAGCAGAGTATGCTAATGCTAATGCTAATGCTCGTGTCTGCAGTGACTACTTTGTCAGAGATATGTTCCAAAGCTAACTTTTTATGTGGATGTGCTATATATCATTAGGTTGTGGTGAAATACTCATTTACACTCTTGTAATATGGTTTACCTAGACACAAGATGCGTGTTTGTTGACACTACTTGCTACTGCTAGTGACTAGCAGCAGCTGATATAAACAAACATGTAATGCAAGTTGATGTGGCATCTTTACAAATAAAAATTTTCATTAGACACGGGTCATGGCCAATAAATTTTTAACTAACTGCATGTATCTGCGTTTGGACACTGGCTCTAAAGCCGTACAACAAACACTCTTCAATGGTTTCCTTCACAGCAACAGTCTCCATGGTTACTTCCTGCCCTCCAGCTGAAATCGCAACATCATCAAAGTCACATGACTGAAACCTACCTATTGTGGACCTTGTCTTAACATATGTTAAAAACCCTCCCCACATCTCCTGAAAGTCTCCAAGTTTACCCTTCACTCAGAATGCATGATGCCAATTTGTTAATCCATCTAGCAAATGTAGGTGGTGATATATCCTTCCAATAACCTGACTGTCGCCAGATGGTATCTCGTGATACCATCTGGGACCCTGCCACTACTGATCCATTGCTACAATCCTTGCACGTGGTTAGATGAAGAATCTGTCCATCATCTTGACTAACACACCACTTCAGCCACTCACGTTGAACTCAAGTCGGCTTTATGTCACACCAGCCACAACGCTGTGCCACCTGGCGACACTGATTGGCTCCATCGTTTTGAATAAAACCTGAACTTCACGGTACTCAGATGGTTGCGTGAGCGTAGCAAAACGCAGCCAGATGACGTGAGTCAGGTTATCCTTCCAATCCATAACTATACATTTATTGGCTGTTATAATGGAGATCCTCACACATTTGCATTGATTTCTATTGGCTTTCATCATAGAAGTGTCAGCCAGGAGGATCACTCTGGGCTCCATGGGGATGCTTTGCCCTGTAATATCATTTAGCACTTTAAGTATAGACATCCAATAAAAATTAAGATCTGGGCAAGCCCAAAACATGTGAACTAATGTTCCTATTCCAGATTTACATCTTGGACAAAACTGGGAGTGTTGAGGCTTAATTTTATGCAATCTGTCCAGGGGTGTTTGACCTAATTTCTAAATAAATTCTGGTGAAGCTGTGTGGGACAGTCTTAAAACATGTACATGAAGCGTTTCCCTTTGCCTAATCTGTCCAGGGCTTGTAGAGGGCCACGTGGCTGAAAAAGCAATCCTTGAGGAGTCTCTGCAGCAAAAAGAGGCCCAAGAGGAGAGACTAGTAGAGGAACTGGAGGCCCTTAAAGCCAACCTACTGCAGATGCAAAGCCTTAACGCAGAGATGGACGGCCTCAGACAAAAGCATCAAGAGCTGAGTGAGGAACACGTGATCCTACTACGACAGAAAGAGCATCTCTCTACTGATCTGGGGGAGAGAGAAAAGGGTGAGCCAGAGAAAGCAACATAATATTCATATGGTTCATCTGTGCCTGCTAATATATGCCACATGACCTGGACTGAGCTTGACCATGCACTTATGTAATGTCTGTGCTCAGATGTGTCTTTCTTTTATAGGCCATTGGCTCAGTTTAGATCCTGACACAGGTTTGTGGGTCAGAGTGTTGTGTGTTTGGTTGGTTGGTTTGGGGGGGGGGGGGTTGGTTCAGAATATACAATAATTTGCTGTGCTGTGAAAGGTTGCTCTTCATAACGCTCCCATTGCCAGTGACTTGTAGTTAGGCTCCTGGAGTGCTGTGTTTTTAATTTTAAACAGTTGCAGAATTCTGAGCGGTTAAAGGGACAGTTCAGTATTTTTCAGATGAATGTGTTTGTCATCAGTGTCTTTACTCTGGTGCACCCACACTGACTTACCCCCCCACAGTGTCCTGTGACCCCAGTTCTGGTCCGGTTTTGGACCCCACGAAACCTGCCGGGACTACTTTGGCTTTGACCAAAACCAGACCAGAACTGGGGTCACAGGACACTGTGGGGGGTAAGTCAGTGTGGGTGCACCAGAGTAAAGACACTGATGACAAACACATTCATCTGAAATATACTGAACTGTCCCTTTTTAAAGAGTGCAACCAGTACCTTTGTACAGAGGGAAGGCACAGGACGTTTAACACTCAGATTTCTATAGCTGCCTTTTCACTCCCTGCCCATATTTTTGGGTTTGCATGTTAAACCTCCTCTGTTAATCTGTTATTATGAAGCTCTGCTGGCAGAAACCGAGCGTCTGGCCCAGGACAGATTGGATGTGCAGCGACAGGCAGAGAAGAACCACAGCACGCTGTCATTACGCCTCAGGGCTCTAGAGAGAGAACTGGAGGAGCAAGAATCCAAAGGCCTGGAGATGGAGCTGCACCACAAGGCCCACGCTGAAGACCTCCACCAACGGGTCCAAGCACTCGAGAAGCAGCTGAAACACAATCGACAGTTTATAGAGGTGACTTTCCTCATGTACATTTCAGCCACAGTCTTACTGGGCTTACAGGCCGGCAGTGGTTCTGTTGGTAGAGCAGGTCGTCCAGTGACTGAAGGGTTGGCATCCCGGCTCTGGATGTCCACATGTCCAAGTGTCCTTGAGCAAAGACACTGAACCCTTAGTCTCCCAGTAGGACTGACAGAACCTTAGAAACCTACTGGTGTGTGAGTGTGTGTGAATGGGTGAATGTGAGGCTAATGTAAAGAGCTTTGAGCACCATGAACAGAACATTTACCATTTGCTACATCACTTCAGACTGGGATCAGTATCTGCACTGTACTTGAAATGTGCATACATTTAGAGCTGCACAATATATTGCAAAAATACTGTTATCATAATAACGCAGGTTGCAATATTCATATTACAAAGAGGTTTAATAATTTTTTTTATTCTGTTTTTTATTATGATTTTGTTTTAGTAAACATTACAGTCAAAACAAGTATAACATCACAGACAACAGACAGGGTCATCAGAAGTTGGGTGAATTGTAAAAGGTAATTCCAATAAACAAAATAAAATAAATGGGTTACAGGTTACCAGCTCAAACATAAGTTACAATTCCACAATGTAGTAAAAGTAATATTAAATACAGTTACACTGAAAAGGGGATCACAATGTAGTGTTATATGTAGAAGAGAGTCTATAAAATGTCATTATATTGCTTCCATTTCTTCCAACATTTCTCATACTTTCAAAAAGCACATTTTAGAGAGAGGGTGATATTATTTAATTTTTTTTTTCCATCACGTGAATTTCTTTCTATTTCAGTCCATTCTGCTACTGATGGGGGGTTGTATATATTTTTTTGTATAGCTCACCAGTAATATTTGTAGCAATCATTGGTCATGTTTTTCCAGTCCTGCTGGCAGGTTACCTCGGCATATGGTGCTAAAACTGAAGGTAATCTTTAGGCCAGCAATTGAGCTGATTTCTGTCATCGCTGCCCAGAACCCTGCTATCGTAGGACATTCCCCAAAAATATGGACGTGACCTGCAGATATGTTAACGCATTTTCTCCAACATAGTAGTTATAGACTGTTTTACAGATATTTAACCGAGTGGTATTGTTTTTAAGTTAGTTTGTCTCTGTTTGTGTTTGTTTTTGTCAGCAGCTTTACATAAAAACCACTGGACTAGTGGATGGACACATTTAGGTTGTTCTTTTCATGATATATTGAAAAACAAAAAACAATGACTTTTTAATTCAGTTTTGTGTTTTTTTAAATCACCCTCAACTTTAATACAAACTTTTATGGACATCTATACCATCAATAAATCAAATATGAAAATAGCAGATTTACAGTTAAACATAGCTGAGCAGAATAAGAGACTAAATGGTGATGAATGACTTCAGGAAGGTTATAAACTCATACACAACTGACACTAATGTAGACCTGGGTCTGTATGAGTTAAGGAGCATTTTTATTACAAGATAAATTTAGCATTTCTGTACGACAAATATGGCTGTATTATATAGTATTGTGGAAGTTGTTAAAGACGGCGCGGAGAGGACTTCAGATGCTGGGTTAATTTATTATCAACTTCACACACAAACAAGGCTTTTTTACCCGGAAGCTAAACACCGGGTTAAATAAACACTTCCTGATACCCTCCACCAATCACCAACACATAACAACCACCAATCTGGCGGAGAATGCCCCTAGTGGACCGCCACAGTATAGTAATTAGGGCTGGGGCACACACACTGTCTCTGTAGTGCGGAGCACCTATTGTTTTTCCGTGTGTTTAAAGTTAGTCTTCATCTGCCGGACAAAACTTTGACTCTCTACTCCTCCTAGTGATTTTGAAATAATGAAATAATTCCTACGCCAAAACGTACATCCTATACGGCAGCGGTCCCCAAACTTTTTCCTGTGAGGGCCACATAACTTTTCCCTCCTCTGTTGAGGGGCCAGGTCAGTTTATAACAGAAAAAGTGTGACGATTGCAGGAGTGCCTAAATGTAAAAAAGTATTGTTTTCCAGAAAGCCACAATTAAATAACCCTCTGTGGGTTCTTCACAGAAAAAAAGTCCATTGAACATAAACGTCTTGGTCTTAACAGGTCCAAGTTCAGCTTAGTTGTCAGAGCAGAATCTCTGGCTCAAATGACTCATATGATCGTCTGTCAAAGTTCTTGTGTTAAACTAGTCACTAATAGTTAATGAAAATAGTTAAAAACTGAGGAACATTTTGTGCGAACATTAAATGCGAAAAACCAGTCAAAAATGTCCATCCGAAATGAATGGGGGCATGTTTATGTGGTTATAACTCCCAAACAATACCTTGAAGTGTGTTACCATAAATAGGAAAAATTCTTCGGGTTGGCCCAGAGATTACACTCGTTTTCATAATTCCTATATGTTGTACGGATTTCGCGTTGGCATGGCAACTAAAACCCCATTCATTCTTAATGGGAGCGACAAAAAAAGGCCTTCCTTCTGAACACTTGTCTTCTACACAGGAAAGTATATATTATGAGGATGTGATTTACAGTTCTGGATACAGACCCCCTAATGTTCACCTTGGAAATGCAAAAAAGTCAGATCTAGAGTGGGAAACGTTCCCTAGCAACGAGGAACAGAGTGAAAGGGCGGCAGAAAATTCATGTGAAAAATCTGTGCATAACTCGTCATTATGTCAAAACGATAAACGGCAAGTGAATGAAACTTTCCACAAATATAATCATTGTACCGAGGATCCAAATAAACCCGGTTTTGAAGAACCAGCTCATTTTAAATTTAAATGACACTCAGTAGCTTGGGGGGATGTCTGATTTCAGCCTCCATTCACCTCACAGTAGTTCAGAGGTAACATTTGGCTTTAAAGGCAGTGACTGAGAGACCGAGACACCAGCACGAGTGTGTGTAACATGATTGACAGACAAACACACCTAAATAACTGTACTGTAACTGGTACTACGAAGAAATACTATAATAAATTCAAAATACCTACTACCACTACTACAAATATTACTACTACAACTACCACTACTTCAAATACTATTACTATTAGTACTTCCCTTACTATTAGTACTATTGGTAGTATTGCTACAGGGTATGCTGACCCTCCCCACCAAACCCAGAGTCCCTTCCACAATTTCCCCTACCTACCTACTAACCTTAACCTATCTAGTAATAAATAAATAAATATATACACACATATGTATATTGCTGCTATCTCTCTGTCTCCATCTGTATTCCACAATCCGTAATCCCACATATGACCTGGTACTTATTGTGACTTTTTTTTGTTGAAAATTTTGCTTTTTTTTCTCAGAAATTAAGAAAATAAAATGTTTTTAAGTGGCCCTAATGCTCTTCCGTAATAGCACATGTTATTGTGTAGGAAGCCTAAAATGAAATCTTATCTCATAATTATGAGATAACCTGCTAACATTTTTATTGTGTGAATGCAGTGCGCCACCGTACAATTACGTGTTCACACATGGTATTTTATAAAATTCTGTAGCAGCAGCAATAATTTTGCAGGAGTTACAAGTTTCTATAAAGATTGTTGATAATTCTGGCTCATTTTCCCAACCTCAGGAACAAGCTGTGGAGCGAGAGCATGAGCGAGATGAGTTCCAGCAGGAAATACGAATGCTGGAGGCCCAGGTCAGACAGCCAGCCTCTGTGGATACCAAAGGACACAGGGTGAGGGATGCTCGTTTGAACACAAGTATGTACTGTAGTGTTTTTGCGTTGGGACACTGTTGGGGGACGTTTGGAACCAGGAAGCTGGGAAGGGGTATATTTGACACTGATATAGTTGTGTTGGTTTGTGCAAGTATCAATGTGAAGCTGAATGTTTTGCCAATGGTGATTCATTGAGGGTATATGTGTGTGAGGGGGTGATATTGTAAAGGGGTGTTTCCTGAAAAAACATCACGATAAAGAATAGAATAGAATATGACTGTAAATGCTAAACCTGTAACCATATTAGGCTGGTCTGCTTCGACTAACATTTTATTGATTAATGGTTAAAGGGGTTATCTGGAGTAAAAATAAGTTTAGCTAATTTTTTAGATGATTGGGAGTACATACATATCGACCATATACATCAAAATCACACCATTCAGATGTACATTGAGAAATTTAGATTTGGCTGTTTTGAACCAAACTGTTATCCTAGCCGTGCTAGACCCCCTAGCGGCAGCAAATCTAATGTGCTACCGTAATAGTCTTGTTACGCTCAATGTAACTTTTGGCTAGATTTCCCTGAAACTGGCCGACCAATCAGGATGGGCGTAACAAAGTGACGCTGCAACAATGCAGAAAGAAACAACTGGAAACAACCATAGAAGAAGAAGAACAACGGGTGTACATTTCCTTTTATCAAAGATGAGCAAAGAATATGAGAAAACATCAGCAATCTTTAAATTCTTTTTACAGAAGCGACAACAGTCGTTAAGCTCCATAATCCACCATTTTGTTTAGTCAATCCAAACTTTTTCCAGCTCTTTAACTACATTATCCTAAAGATTACGCTGTTGTGTTGTAGTACCGTCCTATTGCATACAAAGGATTTGAAAGACAACCTTTTAGTCCCGCGTCCTCTGTCTTTGAAGCACTAGTAGACCATATATGTAATGAATAGTGATAGCGCTGCTAGGCTACCCAACTGTGTTAGCATGGAAGTGATTAGAGGTTTTTTAGCTCACATAAAACTCTATTTGTAGACTCACTCTTCTAAAGTTGTAAACAACATCACACTTGCATGGTAGTAAGTAGAGGGTCCCTAAAGGCAAACCTCAAGTGTCTTGAGGTCTTCGTGTCCATGGTTACTGATCTACAGACATGAACCTCTGGGTTCATAGGAGGAAAGCCTGAAATAATCCATTTTTGAGTTCAGAGTTAGACACTCTGGAAATTCACAATTTCGTCGCATTCTTTTTAAAAACAATAACAACCTGTTAGTAGGCGAAGCTTTGCTGTTGCATACAGCTTCATTTACATTTATAATGAAATACTGGACTATGTTTTTAAAAAGAATGCAACGACGTCGTGAATTTCCAGAGCGTCTGGAGCTGAGTGCAGAGCAATCGTCTATTTCAGTCTTCCTTCTCAGACATCTAATCACTTCCATGGTAACACAGTTTGGCTCAAAATGGCAAAATCTAAATTTCTCAATGTTCATCCAAATGGTGTGATTTTGATGTCAACTAACTCAGTAGAAGTACTTCTTTATTGTACTTAAGTCATGTACATACATGTCAACTCCATGTATGTACTAACAATCAACTAAAAAATGAACTAAACTGATGTTTTTTCCAGATAATCCCTTTGAGTTTTGACTCAGTACTTTACTTGGCTAAATAGTTAATAAACTGGTAAACTGAAAAAAATAACAGGTTGAGGTTGAAGTAGTGAATGCATTAACTTGACTTTTGCCATGTGTTTGTCCTTGTGCTGAACGGATTGCTGTAGTTTGAAGACCTGGTCGGACAGGTATGATATCTTAACAGCATATATTTCTAAGCTCCTCTGACTCTGCATGTTTCACATCTGAACATCATTATTTCTATTAGAATTAGTGCGTTTGTCATAAGTTCTATACATTCATTCTTATTTATTAATTACATTTGCTCATTCATATGCTTGCTTCCTTCACTGTTTCAACTTTTCTTTGCATTTCAATTCCATAACGCTGCTCCCTGTGGAGTAACCTAAATTCAATAATCAGTGGCGACAAATCCAGAATGGGTTATTTGACTCTTAAAGGGATTATCCAGAGTAAAAATCAGTTCAGTTCATTTTTTAGATGTTAAGGAGTACATACATATAGTTAATATCAAAATCACACCATTTGGATGAACACTTGAGAAATTTAGATTTTGCCATTTTGAGCCAAACTGTGTTAACATGGAAGTGATTAGGACATGTCTTTTTCACCAACACGAAATGCTATTTTTAGACTAACTCTTCTAAAGTTGTAAACAACATCACACTTATGTTGTAGTAAGTAGAGGGTCCCTAAAGACAAACCCAAGTGTCCTGAGGTCTTCATGTCCTCAGATAGTGTGTCCACAGATACTGGTCTCCAGACATGGACCTCTGGATTCAGAAGACGTCTGAGGAGGAAGACCAGAATAGCCGAGTGCAGAGTTAGACGCTCTGGAAATTCATGACTTCGTTACATTCTTTTTAAAAAAACATAGTCCAGTATTTCATTATAAATATAAATGAAGCTGTATGCAACAGAGAAGCTTAGCCTACTAACAAGTTGCTGTTTTCAATAAAGAATGCAACGAAATGTTACGAGTTGATACGAGTGTATCAACTATTTCAGGCTTCCTCCTATGAACCAGAGGTCCATGTCTGTAGACCAGTAACTGTGGACACACTATCTGAGGACAGGAAGACCTCAGGACACTTGGGTTTGTCTTTAGGGACCCTCTACTTACTCAGTGTGATGTTGTTTAGAACTTTAGATTAGAACTGGTCACAAAATACAAAGCTTTCACAAAAAAACTGAAAATGTGGCTGATCAACACTTATAGATGCCAACGCTAAAAGACAAGCCTGTTGTGATGTCTTCATTTATTTATTTATTTGTCTGTTTGTTTTTTTCTTTCACTTATCTTTCTTTTCTTAAACTGTACAGCACATGCTCGAAAATGTATCTTGTATTCCATAGTTTAGATATTGTGTACTGTGTGCTCTATTAACAGTCTGTATGTTATTTGTTACATTCATTACCTAAACATGTTTTCTCTTGTAGATGTATTTTTTATCATGTCCAGGGGACTACAGGTGAAATCTCGCCTTCTGGCTAATTCTGGCTTTTTTAACCATGTGATTTTTAAATCATGTGTTTTATGAAATTGCATTGTCCCCTTTCAAATAAACTAAAAAAAAAAATACAGTTTCATTTTGGCGTAAAAGACATGCCCCAATCACTTCCATACAAACACAGTTTGGTTCAAAACAGCAAAATTTAAATTTCTCAGTGTTCATCCAAATGGTGTGATTTTAATGTCATATATATATATATATATATATATATATATATATATATATATATATATATATATATATATGTACTCCCAATCATCTAAAACATTAGCTGAACTTATTTTTACTCCAGATAATCCCTTTAAGTCATGATGCCTTTTGTAAACTAAACATCTGTTTACGTCTATCCACCGTATGTCTCTGCAGGTGGAGAGTCTCCAATCTATGATCAAAGACAAAACAGAGGAATACATGGTCCTGCTCGCAATCAATCAAAAAGCTCAGTGTGATCTGGACGAACGGAATGAGGAGATCGATAAGTTAGCTGGGAGAATCCGAGAGCTTGAACAAGCACTGCTGTCCAGTGCAGAGAGCGGTAGATCTGTCAGTCAACTGGAACAAGAACTACACAAAGTAAAGCTGAGAGAACAGGAGCTCACACAAGTAAGAACAAATATAACATATTTACTGGACTTTAAGGTGCACTTCAGACTTTCATTTTTTGGAGAAAATACCTTATATATGGATTAATTCTAGTTGTGCTTAATGACTTGGAATAATACCATAAATGTTTTCTTTTTACCTCATAATTTTGGCTTTTTTATCTCACAATGTTGACTTATCTCAATAATTTTGACTTTTTATCTCAGAATTGTGACTTTTTTAAAGTTTGATTTAGCAGAATGACTGTTTTGTTCAATGTTGGCAGTTAGTGTGAACATCGTTAACGTTTCAACATGTTTAATGAAGTTTGAGTGAGTGGTTTATCTGTTTTATTTCACTTATTGCGCCTCATAATCCAGTGTGCTTTATAGTGCAGAACATACGTTGCAAATGCGTTGAAGTGCAAATATGTTCTCAGGACAAACAGGCACTGGAGCAACAGCAGCTGTCCAACCGGCTTCAGATCTCTGCCCTGCAGTCCAAACTGGATGAGACTAGACACTGTTACCATGACAACGCCCATGACCCCACTAAGGAGCTTAGGGATGCCCTGGACACTGCTCAGCAGGCTCTACAGAGTAAAGAGCAAGAGGTTTGTAAGATTCTGTGTAATACTTGCTTATGACGGCCACAAGGATTTGGGTTAGTGGGCAAAGACTCCTGATTATTCCACAAGGTTAGCCTAGCAGCGTCATCAATTTCAGAAAAGTCTTAAACAGCAGAAGTCAGAGAGTTTGAACCCAAGTGAAGACAGAGATGGTTCTGTTAGTTCTGCACTTCTAATAACTGTTGTTAAGCTAACCCTAAATGTAGCCTCTGTATAGAGTCAGTGTAGCATCTGTTAAAAGCTGATTTTAAAGCGTCACACAGAGAAAACATTAGATGTTCTAGTAAATTCTCCTACTAAATATGGTGTAAAAACCCCTTAGTGATGTCCACCAGCCTGCGTCAGTTCTGCACAAACTGCTTTAGTCGTGGTCCACATGTCATTGTCAGTGGGTCTGTCAGATGGATGACACAACTCATCCACCGCGCTGTCAGGTTGTCATGGTGACAACTTGCTGTTCCAGTCTCTAGCTGCTAGTTCTAGAAGTTCTATTACCTCACGCCAGTTTTGTGTTTTGTTTACATTTTGAGTAAATGTTTTAAACTGGTTTGAAATGGTCGCACCACATAGGTTAACTGAGCTCTGTGTTTGCTATTAATAAATGGCGTCTTATATTCTGCTGCTAATGCTTAAATTCATAATTTTTAAATATATGCTATGGAGAGATCACAAAGCTTCCTCTTTATAACCTACACTGCAATGTTAAACAGGTTATACAGTGGAATGACTAATGCAGGATGGATCAGTTGGTAGAGTGGGTCGCCCAATGACCGAGAGGTTGGCGGTTAGCGTCCCGGCTCTGGCTGTCCACATGTCGAAGTGTCCTTGGGCAAGACACTGAACCCTGACTTAGGCCCCCAGTAGGACTTACCATAGACCTTAGAAACTTACTGGTGTATGAGTGTGTGTGTGAATGGGTGAATGAGAGGCTAATGTAAAGCGCTTTGAGCACCATGAAGGTGGAAAAGCGCTATATAAATGCAGTCCATTTACCATTTATTTATTTAACTGACGATGGAAAATGATGACGGGACAACATTGACGCGCTCAACTATCAGTCAAACAGTCATGGGTTAACATCCCTAGTATAGACTCAGTGTAGCCTCTGGATAGACTTTAGTGTTTATTATTGCAGTAATTATTGTTTTTATTGTTTGAATGGTATAATGATGTTTGGAAATGTTGTTGAACCACTTAAACTTGATTTGAAGAAAATTGTGAATCAAATGGAAATTGCAATACATTTTTTTTTTTGGTTTTTCAAATCGGTCAGCCCTATTCTGGATCATCAGATCCTTTGTTCTAAATGTAACTTGATAAAGCTGCCAAACCTCTGTATATGGTTGAAGTGTGTGGTATATTTTAGGTGGAGACACTGCTTGGCCAACTGGAAAATGTCCAGATGGATATGGGCATCAAAGATGCTGAGATGAAACACCTGACCCTTCAGCTGGAGCTGCTCAGCAGTCAGAACACAGCTCACACCAATCAACTTCAACAACAGATCACTGCCCTCAAGGTCAGTTCTACTGTACTGTAAGGACAAATGGTTTTCCACTTTAGTTATTAGAGCTGTAAAACTCAGATCCTTTTTAGGACCCGAGTCACTTACTAAAATGATCTGTGTCTGCGAGTCACTTGAGTCGCTGTTGCTATATCGACAGCTGGGAGGAAAGTGAATGGTGTGAATGGGTTTTAAATAGAAAGTAAAGTGTCTCATGATGAGAATGAATCACTTTTAAATAAAACTAAGTTTCAAGTCAAGGGAAATAATTAACACACAAAAAAATGCATCATACAAAACTGAAACGTAGGCAGAAGAGCAAAAAGGCAAATGGAATAAAAGAGCAAAATGTTCAAAATAATGAGCAAGGGTTAAATGTAAGACTCTACTTTGAGAGAACAAGCAACATGCAAGTGAAACCAAGAATAAGAATAAATAAGTAAACAAACTGAAATAAGTAAATAAAGAACTATATACAAAGGTCTATGGAATGGCTGTAAAGGTTAGTATTTAAAAATGCCAGAACATTCTCTGACTCTAACAATGTGCTTTATGTTAGGAGCACTGACCTGCTCATTTGTCCTTTAAATAAATGTAATAATAATAAATAAATCAAGTTGATAATAATAATGTGCCTCATGTTAGGAGCACTAACCTGCTCACAGAGTGATTCAGACTGGTCTCAGCTGAACCCGTGGATTCACTCATGACTCTAACCCACTCTGTCCCCGTCAGCTGCAGGGTTGTTTTAGGTTCTGAATGGCACCAGGAGTCCACTGGTCCACTAGGAGGATTCCCGTTTGCAGGAGGATGTAGGATATTCTTTAAGTGTCAGGGTTCATACATTTTGAAAAAACCTGAAAAAGTTTTGTAATTTGAAAAATACAAGTTCCAGGCCTGGAAAGGTTTTGGAAAAGTCATGGATTTTTTTTACACAACATAATAATGTGTGATTAATAATAAAAATAATAGTTTGAATGAGTGAATAAAACATTAGCTTCATGTTGTCTTAACCTTAACGTTCTATTCAGTGAACAGGAAGTGAACTTCCAGTTAATTTCCAGTTCACTCACTTTTTGGGATGTATCCTGCCTCATGTGGTGAAGTGAGTATGGACTAAAATCTGTCCAAATTAAATATAAATGCCAGGAAAGTGTGGATTTAACAATGTGTGTCTTTACTTGGATGTGAACATGAATGTTAATTTAATCTGGAACCACACATTGTCATTTTATTGTTAAACCTCTGAGATAAAACTTTAACTTTTTATTCTGATTTTTTAAAGTCCACTTGCATTTTTAGGAGTATGTAGTCATGGAAACTTGCCAAAAAGTATTGGTTAAATTGTGTATGAACCCCAAAGTGTGATAGTGGTGCAAATAAACTGTAAGTGGTAGTCTATGCAAATCATTTATAAGACATGTACAAACCGGATTCGGTTGAAGTTGGGAAATTGTGTAAAATGTAAATAAAAACAAAATACAATGATTTTAAAATCCTTTTCAACCTATATTCAATTGAATACACTACAAAGACAACATATTTAATGTTCAAACTGATAAACTTTATTGTTTTTTGCCAAATAATAATTAACTTAGAATTTCATGGCTGCAACACGTGCAGTAGAAGTTGGGAAAGTTGGCAAAAAATACTGAGAAAGCTGAGAAAAGCTCATCAAACACCTATTTGAAACATCCTACATGTGATCAGGCTAATTGGGAACAGGTGGGGACCATGATTGGGTATAAAAGGAGCCTCCCCAAACATGCTCAGTCATTCACAAGCAAGGATGGGGCGAGGTTCACCACTTTGTCCACAACTGCGTGAGAAAATAGTTGTACAGTTTAAGAACAACATTTCTCAAAGCAAAATTGCAAGGAATTTAGAGATTTCAACATCTATGGTCCATAATATCATCAAAAGGTTCAGAGAATCTGGTGAAATCACTGCACGTAAGCACCACGGCCGGAAACCAAGACTGAATGACCGTGACCTTCGATCCCTCAGACGGCACTGCCTTAAAAACCGACATGAGTGTGTAAAGGATATCACCATATGGGCTCAGGAACACTTAAGAAAATCACTGTCAGTAAATACAGTTGGTCACTACATCAGTAAGTGCGGGTTAAAACTCTACCATGCAAAGCAAAAGCCGTTTATGAACAACATCCAGAAACGCCGCCGGGTTCTCTGGGCCCGAGCTCATGTAAAATGGACTGATGCACAATGGAAAAGTGTTTTGTGGTCTGATGAGTCCACTTTTCAAATTGTTTTTGGAAACACTGGACGTCGTGTCCTCCGGACCAAAGAGGAAGCGGACCATCCGGACTGTTATCAACGCAAAGTTCAAAAGCCAGCATCTGTGATGGTATGGGGGTGCATTAGTTCCCATGGCATGGGTGACTTACATTTCTGTGAAGGCAACATAAATGCTGAAAAGTACATACAGATTTTGGAGCAACATATGCTGCCATCCAAGCGACGTCTTTTTCATGGACGCCGCTGCTTATTTCAGCAAGATAATGCCAAGCCACATTCTGCACGTGTTACAACAGCGTGGCTTCGAAGTAAAAGAGTCCAGGTTCTCCCCTGGCCCGCTTGCAGTCCAGACCTGTCTCCCATTGAAAATGTGTGGCGCATTATGAAGCGTAAAATACGACAGAGAAGACCCCGGACTGTTGAACAACTGAAGCGGTTCATCAAGCAAGAATGGGAAAGAATTCCACATGAGAAGCTAAGAGAATTAGTCTCCTCTCTTCCAAAACGTTTATTGACTGTTATTAAAAGGAAAGGTGATGTAACGAAGTGGTAAACATGCCCTTTCCCAACTTCTACTGCACGTGTTGCAGCCATGAAATTCTAAGTTAATTATTATTTGGCAAAAAACAATAAAGTTTATCAGTTTGAACATTAAATATGTTGTCTTTGTAGTGTATTCAATTGAATATAGGTTGAAAAGGATTTTAAAATCATTGTATTTTGTTTTTATTTACATTTTACACAATTTCCCAACTTCAACCGAATCCGGTTTGTATTTATGTGAAGGAATTTATCATTTAGACGTGGTGTAGGTAGGACTCTGCAGATTCTGTTCAATAGAGACCTGGGATTCATGACTCGTGAGTGATTTAAAGCAGGGGTTCTCAAACTTTTTTGGCCCAGGTCCCCCTTGGAGGGGTGAAATTTTTCCATGTCCCCCCTCATCCTCACGATACTGAAAATGATTTAAAAAAAACCACTTCAACAATGATTATTATGAAACAATGATAACCTTTTTTAATAGTGCTTTTGTGCAAACCAGCGAAATTTTCAGGTATTATAATATAAATGAGCACTTCAATAATTTAAAAATAATAAACAGAACAAAAGACACACAAAACCGTGTGTGTGTGTGTGTGTGTGTGACAGAGTGACAGACAGACAGACAGACAGACAGACAGACAGACAAAGACTTCTGGTGGAATTTTGGTCTCCCATCATTGTTCTCAATGAAGCCAAACTCAATATAACTATCAATGTACTTTCTCTTTTTAGGGTTAGGGCGTTTGTTTTTGTCATTTTCATTGTCATTTCTTTTACCACTTCTTGAGGAACTTTGCGGACTGAAATATCGATCCATGTTCGCTGCAGGGTGGCTAAAAATAGCCTGTGACTCGCTCTGTCTGAATTTAGTCAAGCTAGCGTCAAACAGCGCTGCTACTTCCGCCCGCTCGCTACAAAATAAAACTTCCGCATTTCAAAATAAAACAGCAAAAAAAACAAAAAACAAAACCGTGAATAACTTTGCGTACCCCCTGGACATGCGCCACGTCCCCCTAGGGGTCCGCGGACCCCAGTTTGAGAACCGTGGATTTAAAGGATCTGGGTGATTATCCCAGGTGAGTCATGAAGCGCTCATTACTATTATTTATACTATCTCATACTTACAATACCTTCAGAAATCACTGTATAGTACAATAACTCTTCTTCCCACTTGTTGTGCATTGTGTCCCAAACCTCTACTTCTCCACACACACACACACACACACACACACACACACACACACGCACACACACACACACACGCACACGCACACACACACACGCACACACACACACGCACACACACACACGCACACACACACACACACACACACACACACACAGTGTAGTGGGTCAAAATGTCAGTTAATCAATGTGGTCATGTGTTTTCAGGAAAAGGTGTCTACCCTCACAATTAATGAGGAGGAAAGAGTAAAAAGAGAGGTGGGCAGTACAGATGCAGATGAAGAGACCCTTCCCTCAGCTTTACTTCAGGAGAAAAACCAGGAGATCGACCACCTGAGCAGTGAGATCCACCGGCTGGAGCAGGAGTTGGAGAGCACCAGCGGAAACAAGGTCTGAATAAACATAATGTACTGGCAGCAGGGGCGGATCTGTGGGTAGGCCTGGGTGTGCCAAGCCCACCCTGATTGACAGTTTATAATACAAACCGGATTCGGTTGAAGTTGGGAAATTGTGTAAAATGTAAATAAAAACAAAATACAATGATTTTAAAATCCTTTTCAACCTATATTCAATTGAATACACTACAAAGACAACATATTTAATGTTCAAACTGATAAACTTTATTGTTTTTTGCCAAATAATAATTAACTTAGAATTTCATGGCTGCAACACGTGCAGTAGAAGTTGGGAAAGTTGGCAAAAAATACTGAGAAAGCTGAGAAAAGCTCATCAAACACCTATTTGAAACATCCCACATGTGATCAGGCTAATTGGGAACAGGTGGGGACCATGATTGGGTATAAAAGGAGCCTCCCCAAACATGCTCAGTCATTCACAAGCAAGGATGGGGCGAGGTTCACCACTTTGTCCACAACTGCGTGAGAAAATAGTTGAACAGTTTAAGAACAACATTTCTCAAAGCAAAATTGCAAGGAATTTAGAGATTTCAACATCTATGGTCCATAATATCATCAAAAGGTTCAGAGAATCTGGTGAAATCACTGCACGTAAGCACCACGGCTGGAAACCAAGACTGAATGACTGTGACCTTCGATCCCTCAGACGGCACTGCCTTAAAAACCGACATGAGTGTGTAAAGGATATCACCATATGGGCTCAGGAACACTTCAGAAAATCACTGTCAGTAAATACAGTTGGTCACTACATCAGTAAGTGCGGGTTAAAACTCTACCATGCAAAGCAAAAGCCGTTTATGAACAACATCCAGAAACGCCGCTGGGTTCTCTGGGCCCGAGCTCATGTAAAATGGACTGATGCACAATGGAAAAGTGTTTTGTGGTCTGATGAGTCCACTTTTCAAATTGTTTTTGGAAACACTGGACGTCGTGTCCTCCGGACCAAAGATGAAGCGGACCATCCGGACTGTTATCAACACAAAGTTCAAAAGCCAGCATCTGTGATGGTATGGGGGTGCATTAGTTCCCATGGCATGGGTGACTTACATTTCTGTGAAGGCAACATAAATGCTGAAAAGTACATACAGATTTTGGAGCAACATATGCTGCCATCCAAGCGACGTCTTTGTCATGGACGCCGCTGCTTATTTCAGCAAGATAATGTCAAGCCACATTCTGCACGTGTTACAACAGCGTGGCTTCGAAGTAAAAGAGTCCAGGTTCTCCCCTGGCCCGCTTGCAGTCCAGACCTGTCTCCCATTGAAAATGTGTGGCGCATTATGAAGCGTAAAATATGACAGAGAAGACCCCGGACTGTTGAACAACTGAAGCGGTTCATCAAGCAAGAATGGGAAAGAATTCCACATGAGAAGCTAAGAGAATTAGTCTCCTCTCTTCCAAAACGTTTATTGACTGTTATTAAAAGGAAAGGTGATGTAACGAAGTGGTAAACATGCCCTTTCCCAACTTCTACTGCACGTGTTGCAGCCATGAAATTCTAAGTTAATTATTATTTGGCAAAAAACAATAAAGTTTATCAGTTTGAACATTAAATATGTTGTCTTTGTAGTGTATTCAATTGAATATAGGTTGAAAAGGATTTTAAAATCATTGTATTTTGTTTTTATTTACATTTTACACAATTTCCCAACTTCAACCGAATCCGGTTTGTATATGGATTAATTGTGGTTGTCCTTAGTGACTTGGAATTTTTACTTTATCTCATAATTTGCCCTTTTTTTTGTTCTGTGTTGGCAGTTATTGTGAATATGTTCATTAACCTTTGAACAAAGGTGAGAGATACTGTGAAAGTTGTTAATTCAAAACATAAGTCTACACTTAGTTTTATACCAGTTTATTTTTCAACGCCATGTTCAACAGACAAATCCACAAATCACCCACAAGCGGGTTCACCTCTCCTATCAAAAGGTGTTCCAAGAGCAGTAGTGCCCCCTAGTGTAATGGCATGTTAAAAGCATAAAGTAAAAATAGTACCAAATGTGTTTAATAAAGTTTGACTGACTGACTTATCTGACTGTTTAGCTGATCTTAAATGGATTATCAGTCTAAAAATCTGTTTCATTAATTTTTTAGATGATTGAGAGTGTATACATATAGTTGACATCAAAGTCACATCATTTTGATGAACACTGAGAAATTTAGAAACTGTGTTAACATGGAAGTGATTAGAGCATGTCTCTTTCACCGACACAAAACGCTATTTTCAGACGAACTCTTCTAAAGTTCTAAACATCACACTTCAGTGGTAGTAAGTAGGGGGTCCCTAAAGACAAACCCAAGTGTCCTGTGGTCTTCATGTCCTCAGATAGTGTGTCCACAGTTACTGATGTACAGACATGGACCTCTGGAGTCATAAGACGTCTGAGGAGGAAGACTATAATAGTCGAGTGCAGAGTTAGACGCTCTGGAAATTCACAATGTCATTGCATTCTTTTTTAAAAACATATTCCAGCATTTCATTATAATGTAAATGAAGCTGTATGTAACAGAAAAGCTTAGCCTACTAACAGGTTGTTGTTTTCAAAAAAGAATCCAATGAAATAGTGAATGTCCAAAGTCTGCACTTGACAATCGACTATTTCGAGCTTCCTTACACCAATACATCATCCCTCTACCCTCAGGGCGTAGGTACAGAACAACTAGGTTCAGGAGGGCCCGCTTTGGGAAGAGCCTGATCCCTGCAGTTATAGCCGCCCTGAACAGCAGGCCCCGCTGATCTGTCTGGCCCCCCATTGTTTTGTTTGTCACTGTTTCCCACTGTCTCCCACTTGCCCTCTTGTAGCTGTTGTTTTGTCTGTGATGTGTTATGTTGTCTTTTCTGTAATGTACAGTCAGTGAAGACGAATTTCCCTACGGGGACCAATAAATCTAATCTAATCTTATCTAATCTAATCTAATCTCCTAAAGACGTCCTATGAATACAGAGGTCCATGTCTGAAGACCTCAGGACACTTGGGTTTGCCTTTAGGGACCCTCTACTTACTACCACGTAAGTAACGTAAATAGCATTTCATGTAGGTGAAAAAGACAAACCCTAATCACTTCCATGCTAACACAGTTTGGCTCAAAACAGCAAAAAAAATAAAATAAAATAAAATTGTCAGTGTTCATCCAAATGGTGTGGTTTTGGTGTCAACTATATGTATGTACTCCTGATCATCTAAAAATGAGATAAACTGATTTTTACATCAGATAATCCCTTTAACTCAATTGAATTCAATTTTATTTATAGAGCCCCAAATCACAACAATGTCGTCTCACAGGGTTTTACAAAAAACAAAAACCACATAATCAACCACAGAAATAGATGAAGTCCCAAGCATCCCCTGTCCTCCTTCTCTGCAAAAAAACACCAACTTTGGCCCGTCCAAAAGCTGCCTTCTGTATCCACCACTGCCTGACTGTGGAACTGCTCATTATTGATGATGTTTGATGTTGTTTTTCAGACGAAGGCTTTGGAGGCTGAACTGGAGGATTTGCACTCACAGGTAGAACATCTCCGGTCTGAAATTATACGAGTTCGCCAGGACAAATGTGAGGAAGAGGAGCGGCTTCATGAGGTCATCAGCACGCTACAGGCTGAACTGGCCACTCTGGGTCCTAATGTGCATGAAGTTAGTGACTCTCAGGACGGTGACAGCATTAACCCGTCACCTGCTCCAAGCCCCGAACCTCAAAACTTCACAATCCAAGAACGTGATAGAAGAGGACGACCCCAGAGCCTGAAGCAAGAGCTCAGTCTGACTCACTCTGCCTCATCTCGCTCCCTTCGATCTGGCTTAAAGGCTCTTCAGAGTCAACTGGAAACCGTCGTGGCAGAGAAGGAAGGACTCCAGCGATTACTCCTCACACAGGAGGAAGAGTACAGAGGACACGGCGAGGAGTTTGGAAAGAAGCTCAAAGCTGAGAGGGAGAGGGCCGACCAAGTTCAGAGTGTCCTCCTCCTCAAAGAAGCGGAGCTAGAGGAGGTCAGGACGAAGGTCGAAGAAGAGAGGGAGAAGAGGGTGGGGGCTGAACAGGAGAGGAACCAATACGCTGTTCAAACTGAACAAGTAGCTTCCCTTCAGAAGGAAAAAGCCCAGCTCAGTTCTTTAGTCGTAGAACTCCAAAAGAAAGAACAAGAGAGAGAGAGGGAGGTGGAGACTCTGAAATCAAATAAGCAGGACATAAAAATGGAAATGGAAATCATCCGAGACGACCGTCTGACTCTGGAGCGACGGGTCCAAGAGATGAAGGCTGAGGCGGGACACCTGGAGGAACTGGTTGCCAAGGAAACCACGAAGGTGAAAACCTTGGAGATGGCAAAAGGAGAGCTGTCTGCTGAACGAGAGGCGCTGAGGAGACGGGAGGGGCAGCTCCAGGAGGAAATCCAAAGACTCAACCAGGAAGTGGTGTCGATGAGAGGCCGTATCCAAGACCTGTCGACTCTGCTCAGTGAGAAGGAAGCCAGTCAAGAAGACGCTCAGAAGGAAGTGTTGGTGAGTCTTACTGTTCACTTTACCTTACAGCTAGCAACTAGCACTGCACCATATTAGCACAACGTCCATGTGCCATAAGGGTGTACAGTAATATTAGGATTGATAATATTACGATATTTGCCGTTCATGTACACAAATACCAATTTCATCTTGTAATAAAACCGTTTTTTAACCCATACATTAGTGGCAGTTCTGTATGAGTTCATAATCTTTCTGAAGTCATTCATCACCATTTAGTCTGTTATTCTGCTCTGGTATGTTTAAGTGTAAATCTGGTATTCCTCAGTCAAGAGGTTTTTGGCTCCTTGACACATTGTGAAGAACAGGTGTAGTACCTGCCCCGGTGGTTGAAGACAAAAAGAACAAATATCTGACTTCACTGAACAAAAATACATACAGTATGAACTCAATGGAGTTAAACAATAGACAGCCAGTTTTAATTTGAAAATTTAAGTTTTATTTACTCTTCCAAAAAGTTCCTTAGTCAGTTGGCTGATGTGATATTGCATTGCTTTAACTCACAAATTGTGACACTAAGTTCTTGTCATTCATTCAATGTAAAATTTCAACTGCTTTGAGCTAACTCTAAAATGTTTCAGTGTAGTTCTTTCTTGTTTCTATGTGAATACAAAAGTATAGAGAAAACTGGACACATGACTTTGTGTGTGTGTGTGTGTGTGTGTGTGTGTGTGTGTGTTAGCGTGCACCTATGTTGTTTAGATGTTGTATAGTATGCCATTGTATTTATACTTAATTTAAAAATAAAATTAAATGTAAATAACTAAATGAATAATAAGCTATCACACACAAATAAATAAAAAGAAAACAGGTTGTAACTGCAACATTTTAGAAAAGGTGAGAAAATGATGGTTAGACTGTTTATTGATTATTACTATTATTGTGGTTATTATTGTCATTGTTTATGTTGACCACGACCATTGATGTTTTGATGAGTTTGTGGTCAAAATAAATTTAATTGAACTGAACTAATTTCTTGGTAAAAGGAATACATTTATGGTTTAAGAGAAATGCTTTAAGAGCACTTTTTAGTTTTTGTCATATCTAAGGATAAGGTTACCAAAGGGGCACTTAATCAGATCAGTGAGACAGTAATACTCCTTTGGTCGTGTTACTGACTTCAGCAGCAGATTATTCTTTGGCTGGTACGTACTGCAGGCTGGACCACAGCTGGATATAGTTAACTGGCATAACACGTCATCACACACAGCGTCAGGTCTGAAACAGCAGTCTGACTCACAAAGGAAGTACTATTTAAATGAGGAAGCTAGAGGAAGAAGTTTGTTTTGAAAGCGTCGCTCCACTTTACTTTTTCGTTTTTTCTTCGGTAAGGTGTTAGAAATGGTCTGTGTTCGTTCTACTCTAGTGTCATAGTTACTACATATGCTTGTGCACTTTGTAGCAGTCAGTTTACTGCTGGTTTTAGTAGCTATCACGTTAACAGAACAATGTGATTTTAGCATTCCATTGGCTGTATGAAACAGGAACGCTGCATGTACGTACAGAACCTTTTCTATGGAGAGCTTTTGGAAAAACTGTAAAAGAAACTGACTTATGTAAAGGCATGGTTTTCATACCACCGTTGATGGCCATTAGTCATTTTTTGGATGATTGTGTTTGTTCCAGACTCACGCTGAGGTGACCTTGGCAAAAGCAGACGCTGTTTTAAGACAGAAGGATGCAGAGATAGTCCGACTGGGAGCAGAGCATCAGGCTCTGAGGGAGGAGCTGACTGCTGTCAAACAACGACTCAGTAGCAGCGCTGACACTGTCGAAAAACTACATGAGGACACTCAGGTGGGGTTAGCATACACCAAAATGAACCTGTTAAACTTACATCTTACACTCTGTCAGAGGTGTCAAACTCCGGTCCTCAAGGGTCAGTGTCCTGCATGTTTTAGATATTTCCCTCTTCCACATGTTTCAGTTTAACCTTTTAACCCCATGACATTTTAGTAGTTCCACAGTTAAAAAAAGAACAACAAAATTAACAAAAATGGTTTATAAACCAACAAAATGATTAGAAACATGAACAAAATAAAACATAAATGGAACAAAAGTAAAGAAAAAAATGATAAAATAAACAAGAAGTAGAAAAATGAAAATTATAAATAACATGGAGGAATGTGCAAAGATTTTTACTAAAAAATAAGGAAAAAACTGAACTAATGTTGAAATTTAGTTCCAGCAGTTTTAATTTTGCCTTTTTCTAAATTTGTTTCCTTTTGACATTTGTTCCATGAACAAAACTCAGTAAAAAAAAGGAAAACTGTTGAATTTGTCTCATTATTTAAACCAAACCATCCATAGTGGTAATTTTTTTATTTTGTATTCCTTTTTTGCTAATTTTTCCATGTTATTTATAATTATATATATATATATATATATATATATATATATATATATATATATATATATATATATATATATATATATACTTTTTTTCTAATTTTTTTGGTTTATTTAGTTTATTTTTTCTTTAATTTTGTTCCATTTGTGTCTTACTTTGTTCATGTTGGTAATTATCCTATTGGTTTATTCATTTTATTGAAGACTTTGGCTGTTTTTGTTCATTTTGTTGCTTATTTTATTCTTTTTTTTTAACTGTGGAACTGCTAAAGTTTCAGGAGTTAAAAGGTTAAACTGAATCATGTGGAAGAGGGAAATATCTCGAGGACTGGAGTTTGACACCTGTGCTCTATGTGTTCACTTTGTGTAACATGTCATTTTTGCTTTTTAAACTTACCATTTTCTTCCTGTTGTTCATCAGGCTAAAGAGTGTGCCTTGGCTGACCTACAGTGTGTTAACCAGCAGCTGAAAGCAGAACTCCAGGATTTACAGGAAGACCTGACTGTACAAGAAGAGCAGCTGCTCTATCAGCAACGAGAACTACAGCAGCTCAGACAACACTGTCACCCTCTGGACACACTGAAAGGTACGTGTGTGTGTGTGTGTTTGTTTGTATTTCTATCTTTATGGGGGCATTGATACGTTTACACAGTCACACCATTGGGACCAAAATTCAGGTCCCCACAAGGGTTAACTAGTATTCAGAGAATGTCTAATCTCACCCCTATTTTGCGCCAATCTCAAGGTTTTATGACAACCCGTTCCTGAATTAGAGCCAATAATGTGATTTTAACCTTTCTGCTGAATGTGAACTTGACCTTTGCAAGGTCAAGGCTTGACCTTTGTACCTTTTGCAACATGGATCATTTGGTTATATGTCAGTGCATGTAATATTATAATAATATATCCAGTATTGATTAAGTTATAGCGTGATATGTCTGTGTTTGACACACAAACAGTGTTACACAAGTTAATTTTGCCACATGTCACCTTTGACCTCCAGAGATCTGAAAAACTATTGGTCGTAGGTGATAACAGCAATTATGACAATTGTAGAAATCTTCATTCCGCATCGTTTTGGTACCAATCTTGAAAGGTCTGTGACCCTCTGTTCTTGAGTTATAACTGATAATGTGATTTTGACCTTTTAGGTCATTGTGACCTTGACCTTTGACCTTTACTCAAATGGATCATTGCATCTGATGTGCATTAGCTATTCATTTGCTATTCATTGAATTATAGCATGATATGTTTCTGCACACACACACACACACAGTTAAACACAGATACACACACAGTGATTACAATAATGTCACCCAATCAATGTTGGATGACATTAACAAAGCGAAGCATCATTCAGTTGTTCTGCTCCTCACCTGTGGAACAAACTACCTGAAGTCTGAGAAAAAACTGTCACTTCATTTAAATCCGGCCTGAAAACTGTTCACTGGAGCTTTTACTGACATTGTTTAAATGTTTTTATGTCTCTTAATTTAATTGTCTTTTAACACATTTCTTTTTTCATTTTAATTTTCTTATATGTTTTTTGTAAAACACCTTGAATTGTCCTGTACATGAAATGTGCTGTACAAATAAATGTACCTTGTCTTCAGCAGATTCCTATCAGCGAACGTTTGAGGATGCAATAAATGTCTGTGGAGACGAAGCCTCCCTGAGTTCTCCAGAGGTTCTGAGGAGACTGGAATGCTCCGAAGACAGAATACCACAACGCCTCCACACATCAGTCCTCGACTCTCGTCTGTCTGAGCTCAGCCCAGGCCTGGATCTGCCACAGCTCAAACCTTCTCCCAGAGTCATAATGGAGCCGTCGCACTCCAGGACCCTCACCCCAGAACCAGCCACTCGGAGCACCCACTCCCCAGGCTCCATGTGTCACAACTTCTCTGTGCTCGACTCCCTGGACACTGACAAAGTACACCCCTTTCACACTACCCTTGTTCTGCTCTGGAACAAGCTCCGCCTTTTGTGTGATTCATGTGTATTTATTTACTCTCCTTTTTTCTGCGTAGGAGCTGGAGGAACTTGACCAAACAGCCCCTCCATCTCCACTCGGATCCACCTCTTCTTTGTCAGCACCAGAATGGGCCAGTGATGGATACGGCAGCAGTGAGTATTGCCTCGGGTTTGGTACCGAACATCGTCACAGGTCTGGAACCAGGCCCAAAACAGCTGTTGTTTAATGACACCCGCTGTTTGCTGTTAAAGCACGCAGGTGTAGTGGTGCAGACATCAACATGTCAAAGGTGCAAAGGTGGAACATGCAGTTACAGTTCACAAGAAGATCCAGATTCTTCCATGTCCTACAGGTGTTAAAGATATTTACATGTAAAGAATCAGAATCACAATAAACTTAATTGTCATTGCGGCAACATACAACAAAGTTCTGCCATCTCCCTTCACATAAATAAGTTATAAGATTTAAGTTCTGTTGATATAAAATGGTGGTGTCTCTTTGTATATTTTAGTGTCTATTTTATTTATATTTTGATTGCATTTCATGTATTACATCAACCTGCAGAAGGGATTACTGATGGAAATTAGCAGGAAATGCTATAACCTAGTACAGGCATCTCTCCTTCACCACAATGGTTAATGTTTATATGTACACTGTCCCTTTTTAAAAAATAAACTAGTAATAATAATTGTGTAAAAAGTATAAAATAAAGAATTAATGTATAAAATAAGGATTTAAGTATAAAATAATATTTAAAAAGACATAAAAGCACTTGGATGAGTGTTAAAAAGTGCTGTGCAGAATGATGTGGATGGTTCCAGTTTGAGTTTACAGTGCTGACGCCTCTGGGATAAAAAGTGTTTCTGAATCTGCTGGTCCTTTGGCATAGTGACCTGTAGCGCCTGCCAGAGGTCAACAGGTCAAAGAGGTGATGGCCAGAGTGAGATGAGTCTGTTATAATATTATGAGCTCTACTGAGGCAGCGGGAGTGGTAGATGTCCAGGAGAGACGGCAGAGGACAGCCTTCTCTGCTGTCCTCACTGCCTTCTGCTGTCCTCACTGTCCTCACTACCCTCTGCTGTCCTCACTACCCTCTGCTGTCCTCACTACCCTCTGCTGTCCTCACTGTCCTCACTATCCTCACTACCCTCTGCTGTCTCTTTCTATCTGCTTCAGTACAGCTGCAGATCCACACTGATGGAGTAGGTCAGCTGACTCTATAGTGGAGCAGCAGAACTTGGTGACAGTGTTTACTAAAGCCTCTGTGATGTGCTAAGTAGCCTAGCACTAGCCTAATAGCAAATTAGCAGAGACTGGGGCCCAGCTCCGAACCTGGTCCAGCCGTGAACATTTCATTCTCCCACTGGAACAGACATTTCCAAGCGAGGATTGGACTCATCAGTCGTCTTTGTACCCACCCCAAATCCCTGATGATCTGAAGTCATGGTCTTTTTTGACACCGAAGGGTGAACATCAATAGGAAATACTTAGTGTATTAATGTTAGACCCAGTAGATAAATCTTCAGACCAGTTTCTGCAGATACTGGACCATGACAGTGACAGAGTGAGTCATTTTAATAACAACTACAAATGAGTAACTGGTGTTTGTCAATTCTTCAAGGTAGATGCTAGCTTAGAACAGCTGGATGGATGGGGGGCGGGGCTTGGGTCTGAACGTTCTGCTCAGCGGCAGATTTCGTTGCTATGGCAATAATATGACACTCAGATGCAGCGCATCAAAAAACTGAATCGGGTGCATTTCATTGGACGCATTTCTTTGGGGTGTTCTTCTATTTATTTTTTCTTTCATGTGGAGTGTTTTGGAAAATCTAAGCACCACAAGGATGGAACAAAATTTTTTAATTATATTTGTCTGAACCTGATTAAAGTACTGACTCATTCAATACTGTTTTTTTTTACTTAAAGTTTCCTGTACACCACTGAAACTAGACAGAGGAAGGTCATAGTGATGGAAAATGACATTAAAATAATAAAATGACAGTGAAATAAGGCTTCAGTGACTGACAGCAGGTTTATTTTTAACAATGTTCAGTTATATTTAAGAACCTGTGTTGAATTTATTATACAGTCATTTATACACTAATAAATAAATAGTAAATGCTTTTGATTCCATGAACATTGTACACAGTGTCTGTGTTCATTCCATTCATCTTTACCTTTGTTATATATGGTCGACTGAAAAAATAATAAACTCAGACCTAGAGTCGTCCTCAGTGGTCTGGGTAGATATTGCCAGATCTTCTTCTTTCAACAGTTCTTTCATCATTATAAATTTAACAATTAATAATGTTACCATCTGAGTGTTGAAATCGAGTCACAAGTTCTGAGCACTGCCCCTGTCCCGGCCCCTCTGTCCGTCCAGCCGCTCCAATCTAGCATCTGCCATTCTTCAGCTGATGACATGAGATGTGCTGCTATTACTAATAATACTAGTAACAAAAAATAAATAAATAATAATAATAATAATAATGGGTTAATCTCACAGTTTGTGTTTGTCAGACAGACTGGTTAAAGGCATCAGTTAAATTTTGATGTTAGAGTGCAATCGTATATGTCTCTGATTGTAATTTATTTATTTATTTATTTTTTCTTTTTAAAGTACTGATTTAAATACTGTTTAGGAACTGATACTGTTTTGAAAGTACCCATTTGGTATCATTATAAAATGAAACCCTTTAGGTACCTCCGTATTGCCACACTGAAATGACAAATGCAAAACCTAGTCTTTTTAAAAAGGGGGGGGGTCTTTAATAGCTGAGTGCACTGAGCAGCACACTGTGTGTTCTCCACTTGTGTCTCAGATGTGAGTTCAGAACTGGGTGCTCGGCTCAGAGTGGAGCTGGAACAGACTGAGAGGCTGGACGCACAGTTTGTGGAGTATCTTCGCTGCCGAGGCATGAACCCCACCGTTAACACAGACAGCGCTGCAGGAAGTATGAGCTACAGCGACGACCTGCTGTCACCTGAGCTTCAGGTAATATTTGAACTAACACACTTGGACACTGTTTTTTTTTTTTTTACATTATTCTGAAGTTTTTCTTAGTTTTCTTCTGTTTTTTTTCTACAGACACTGTTGAGAAAAGTGCATGTGGAAAGCTGCAGAATCCTCACTTTGTCTCAGTGTCGAGCTACTTCCTCAACTCTACCTGGTGTCTCAGATGTGAGGGGCCTTTCACTGAGTCACACTCAACATCCTTCTGAAGATCGCTCTGCCTTCATGGACCAGGACAAATCCTCCTCCACCCCTCCTATGAGCTGGCAGCAAGAGAAGAGGGCGCTGCAGGAGACAGTGATCGCTCTGCGAGAGCTGCTCTGTCGAATGGCACAGAGGCACACTCAGGTATGTGTGGTTTTTAATAACAGCTTTTCAATCATCCACTGAAAAGACCAATGGCTTAAATAGTTAAATTAGTGACAAATTTTGCTGCCGTTCTGATTTTTTTCCCTGTTTCATTTATTTCGAACATACAAACAATATCAGCAAAAACTAAATAAATGAATAAGTAAATAAATAAATAAAATAATTGTTATACATATACACATACATGCATTCATAGATAGATACTTTATTAATCCTTTTTCAAGGAAATTGCTTTTGTTACAGCAGCAGAAAAAAACTCTGATAGCCCATCACACACACACACACACACACACACACAAAAGGAGATCATTATTGCGCATATATATATATATATATATATATATGTGTGTGTGTGTGTGTGTATGTATATGTATGTATGTATGTATATGTGTGTGTATATATATATATATATATGTGTGTGTGTATGTGTGTGTGTGTATGTATATGTATGTATGTATATGTATATATATATATATATATATGTGTGTGTGTATGTATATGTATATATATATGTATATATATATATGTATATATATATATGTATATATATATATATATATGTATATATATATGTATATGTAAATTGTTGTAGAAGGGGCAGAAAGAGGCACAATGCTTATCCAGTCGTGCCCCTTAACTTACAAAAAATGACCAACTTTATATCCCCTGAGCAGTAAACTTTGTTCTTACAATTAGCCAAGTAATATATAAATTAAAGTAAATGTCTACATACAGTCTACCTTTCACACAAACGCATCCACAACAGCATAAACATTTATTAACAAACCTTTACTAGCAACTACCTTTAAGATTAAAGGTAGTTGTCCCGGCTCTGGATGTCCACATGTCCAAGTGTCCTTGGACAAAGACACTGAACCCTTAGTCTCCCAGTAGGACTGACCTTTGACCTTATAAACCTACTGGTGTATGAGTGTGTGTGAATGGGTGAATGTGAGGCTAATGTAAAGAGCTTTGAACCATGAAGGTGGAACATAACTATAGAAGTGCAGAACATTTACCATTGACCATCTATTAACAGCTGTTTATAAATTATTTGAAACTCTTTATGTTGTTCCACGTGTTGAGTTTAACACCCAGACTGTTCCACAGGGTAACCCCACACACTGACGAGTCGTACAGACTGCAATGTTTCTGAACTTTAACTTTAACCACCTAATCTATGAGTGAAACATGACATCATGCTCTGATACAAACTGAGCCGTTTTAAACTGAACTAAATCATGATTATGTTAGAAATGAAACGTTCCTGAATTGAATTGATATTTATGTTAATTACTTCCTTAGACTGATGACAGAGGGAATGAAAACTGGCAACGGAACCAGACTGAAACTGAATTTGAACTGAGAACACAACTACAAGAGAGCCAGAAACAAATGAAATGTTCCCATGACACCCAACAGGAACTGAAGAACAAAATACAAACACTCAGGTAAAAAAAAAAAGGCAGAAGAACAAAAACTGAGAACTTTTTACGGTGTGACCTTTTAATGAAGGCTTCTTCTGCTCTTAAGGCTGACGGTGGAAGAGACTGAGGAGGCCTTGAGACAGGAGCGGACCAGGGTTCAGCTGCTCCAACAAGAACTCGAACAAAAGATCGCTCTGAGCCTCCGCAAGGACAAAGAGGACGAGGAAAAAAGAATGGTACAGTTGAAACCTTTTACACCACTGGTGTCAAACATAAGGCCTGGGGGCCAAATCTGGCCCGCCAAAGGGTGCAATCCAGCCCTTGGGATGAATTTGTGAAATTCAAAAATAGACATTAAGATATTAATTATTTTAGTTCAGGTTCCACATTCAGATCAATTCAATCCCAAGTGGGTCAGAACCAGTAAAATACTATCATAATAATCTATAAATAATCACAACTCCAATTTTTTCCCTTTGTAGATGTAAATATTTTCACATATTTTCAATAAAACTCAGTATAATTTCACAAAATATTTGAATAATTTTGAACAAATATATGAAGAAGTGTTTTTTCAATAGAAGTCAGTTTCTATTATTCATTCAAACAAAAATAGGAAAACTGAAAAAATGCATCAGTATCCATTTTTCATTTGGGTTTTGGAAACAAATAATGAAGCAATGAGTTGGTGTTTCGTTATTTTTAGGCCCGAGCACTGACATGCAACGCCAGCAAGGCCCTCTTAAAATCGCATGGTTATTATTATTATTATTCCAGCGAAACAGCCTCAAATTTCGTCCTTTAAACGTGTGAATTGAATTTTATTTGACCCCACATTCAAGCCCAGTGGAAAATGTGATATTCTGAAGTTGCCAAAAAAACATCTTGCAAAACAGCTCGGCCACACCCTCTCAAGTTACTTAAATGCATTGTGCGGAAGGAAGAGGTCAAAAAGAATGTTTCACTTGGTACACACATAGCCCATGACGGGACAAGTAAAAAGTTACATTATGGCCCCGCCCTAAACCCAACAGGAAGTCAGCCATATTGGATGGAAATGTGACCCTCTAAAAAACCACCTCTCATATAAAAAATATTATTGCTGTATGTTTACATCCAATTTTCACCAAACTTGGTGAAAATCACCTACATATGGGTGCCATCAAAAGTTATCATGCCAAATTTTGATAAAATGTTGGGTGTGGCTGTGATGACCTCACAATGAAGCAGCCATTTTTAGACACATAATAGCGTGTGTATCTGACACATACAGTGTCAGATTGAATTGGACCCAAAGTAACATTTGTGCAGAATAACAACCTGAATATGATGACATGGAACACGCATCATTAGATCGCAAAATGGCTCTGTGACGCCCCCAACAGTTTTTGAATGGGAGTGAAAAAATGTTTCAACGTAGTCCAATGAAATTTGACACACACCTTCCTCATACCAACCTGAACCAAAAAGCCAATGAGAACACACGTATGTTTTTAGTCATGTTGCCATGACAAGAAAAACTGTGCCATGGACATGAATGGGGTTTTGGCAGAATCCCTTTGAATGGGAGTGAAAAAAAATTTTCAATGTAGTCAAACCAAATTTGGCACATACATGCTTTAAGTCAAACTGAACCAAAAAGCCAATAAGGACACACCCCTATTTACAATCCTGTTGCCATGACAACTCCAATTTAGTCATAATCCCAGCCCTTATTCTTTCATCATCTTCTCGTACAGTTTACATCCGATTTACACCAAACTGGGTGAAAATCACCCACACACATGTGGGATCAAACATTATCAGATAAATCTTTGATGAAATAATGGGCGTGGCTGTGACAAGTTCGAAATGAAGGGGTTGTTTTCAGACACAGGAGTGTCTGAAAACAGACAGACAGAATGTCAGATCGAGCGCATGATACGATGGTCTGCCGCTGTCAGGTTGTGTTGGTTGCGTCGGGAGCCGAGGGCCTATAATAACCACTCACAGTTTCACTAGTTGCTTTTATTTTGAAAAACGAATGAATGAATGATACATGGATTCACCTCTTCCTTCTTAAACTCCTAAAAATCAGCCTCTTCTCTGCTCTCCAGGCTCAACATGTGTCATCTGAACAACAGAGGTCAGAGGTCATGACCCTCAAGGGTCAGGTGGAGCAGGAGAGGGTGGCGTGCAGCAACCTCAGACGTGAGCTTCAGATCGAACAGTCCCGGAGCGTTCTGCTGGAGAAACGCCTCGAGGATGCCCAGAAGGAAGTGGAGAGTGAACTGCAACGTTCTGTGCATCAGCAGGATCTAAACCTGCAGGAGAAAAACCGCCTTCAATGCTTCCTGACAGACGCAGAGTCCCGTACAGCTGAAGTTCACTCCAAACTAGCAAATGCTCATCAAAAGATGGACGAAGACCAGGAGCGCCACTCCAGACACCTGGAGGAGCTCGGCCGCAGACACGAGGCCGACGCCGCCAGGGACAGGAAGTTCATCTGTGACCTGCGTGAGCAGTTAGAGCAGGAGCGAAGGCAGGGGGAGGAGCTAACTGGTGTGATAGACAAGTTGAGGGCAGACATGCTGCAGTGCAAAAGGAAGTGGGAGGAGGAGGATGGGAAGAGGAGGGACGAGTCGCAGAGGGAGCACGAGGCAGGGGCCCAACAGCGTGTTGTCATGGAGACGCTGCGAGAGCAGAAAGTGGAGGTGGATCGAGCTTTAGAGGCAGAAAAAGTCCGGTCCAAACGCCAAGGGGTGGAGCTGTCTGAGCTGAAGGAGAAGCTCCGACTGCTGAAGGAGAGAGAGAGAGAGAGAGAGAGGAGGAAGGGGAGGCAGGAACAGCTGGAGGAGGACAGAGGACACCAGAGGACCAACAACAAACTGGTACAGTCACTTTTACAACTTGGCTTGAGTCTTTATTTTTCTACCTCCTTTTTTTCAACAGGCTTCTTACTTCAGTCGACACAAGTATGGATATGTATGAGGAAGGAGCAGCTAACTGTGATGTTCTACCCTCCAAAAACAGCTGGGATAAAATAGAACCAACACACAATGCATTCAATAACAATAGAGAACACAACAATATTTATGGAATAACCATGGAATGACTCTATATATTTGAAATATTGGCTGTATGAAGTCATAGCCCATATTTGTACGTCCATGTCCAATGAGGATTCCTATAGTTGGTACCATTTAATTTGCTCAGGTTGGTCATGGGTCATTAGAATTATCAGTAGTAGTTTTATTCATCCATGATAACATCAAACATTGTACATAACATTAACATCTCACACAAAAACCAAACAAACAAACAAAAAATAACTGAATGTACGGTGGTGCCTGGGTTTCCTCCCACCATCCAAACACATGCACTGATAGGTTAACTAGTTAACTAGTTAACTGGTTAACTGGTTAACTGGTTAATCTAAATCACCCATAGGTGTGAATGTGACAGTGATTATTTGTCTATATATGTTCAGTCCTGAGACTCATACAGGGTGTACCCCACCTTCACCCATTGGAGCTGGATAAGACCCCCAGTGACCCCTGTGACCCTAGTGAGGATAAAGTGGGTTCAGATGACGAGTATGAGTAGCTGGATGTATTGAATAATGACTGAAAAGGCAGAAGCAGACTCCTTATAAAAGTCTGTCCTATTTTACAACTGTTAACGCTGACAGAAAAGCAAAGAAAAAAACAATAGATAATTACTGGATTTTCCAGACTATAAGGTGAATTTAAAAGACTTTAATTTTCTCCAAAAACAACAGCCTTACATATGGGTTAATTCTGTTTGTCCTTAGTGACTTGGAAATTTGACTTCTATCTCATAATTTTAACTTAATGTGCCTTATAGTGCGGTGCTCCTTGTATATGATAAACATCTCTAAAATAAAACATTCATTCATGGTGTGCCTTATAATCTAGTGCATCTTTATAAAATACAGTAATTATATTTATACATTTAAAAGATAAGTTTAAAAACCATTGACTAAACCAAGGACTAAAAAATAGAATTAATATAGATATTTGAATATTATTTAAATATCTATATTTCCAAATGAAATTCAAATATGATTTTGGGGCAAATGTCAAAGCTCTAATTTGCATTAACAAAACTTATAAATTACAAGAGGAAGTGTTTAAATGTATGTAATATGACTTTTTCCTTTGTGCTTCCAGTGTGAGTTGGAGACGTTAAAGCAGCAGGACCAGCAGCAGATGCAGGAGCTGCAGAAGACTCTGTCAGAGCTGCAACAACAGAAGAGTCAGCTGACTGCCCAGTGGGTCTGTGGACGCACCGTCCAGCCGCACAAGACGCCATCATTACAACCTGACAGTTGTGCTCAGGCTGCCGCCACACAACAGACCCAGCAGGTACAGACTGAAGACAAATGTCTGGTGGTCTGTGAGGCCTACTGGTCTACGGGTGTTTTGGTGTGGTTTTGGTTTTTTGGAGTGGGGGGGGGGGGGGGGTGTAATAATCAGGGATGTCCCTTTTTCACTTCCGATACGATACCGATATTGTAGCCTTGAGTATTGGCTGATACCTATATCAATATGATACGATATAGGCACGAATTATACATATATTTATTTCTTATTTTGTTGTGTGGAATGTTAGTAAAGGCTTGATAAAGTGATGTTACTGTTACTGATGTTGTAGTGATATAACAGAAAACAATAGTCAACAACAGTAGGTAGAGGAAAAACTGACCCATTTATTATTAACCAATTGGTTACATCAATTTTAACCTTCAAAATGTTATATTTAAAGTGCAAAATAACCACTGGTTACCAACATCATTATACAATTGAATAGAATAAATAAAATTTTAAAGTGCAAACAATTCAAGTTCACTCCAGTTATTTTTTTTACTGTCAGCATATGTTAGAAACACCTGTGGGCGGGGCCAGCGTGGGTTGCTGAAGCGAGGTTTGTTGCTTGCCTCGCTGCTCTCACTAAAATTATCATGTTCTTTTTTGTGGTGTTTTTTCAAACATGTGATGAGGTTGCTTGTATTGAACCTTCCCGGTTCTGTCCCTCCACGGGACACTTGCACCTGACAAATGTTACATTTAGCTGCTACGTCTTTGTCCGAGTTTACAGTAAAATACTTCCACACAGCCGACATCACTACAGCTTACTGCAGGCTCTTCTTCTGCGGCCGGCACCAACGTTAATTAAGGGTCAATACTGACACCTATTATAGAAGTGCTGCAGCGGTAAATGGACAGCTTATATCTGAGCGTTTATATCGGAGATTTTAGATTCAGTCCGATAAAATCCGATATTCACTTTTTTGGCTGATATCGGACTGATTTCCGATATCAAAATCGGATCGGGACATCCCTGGTAATAATAATTTAACATATGGCTATAGGCAGATAGCAGGATATAAAACCTCCTATTGGTGAATTAGAAATAGACTGGTAGCTCAGCCCATTGGTCATGAGTGATGTCTGCTGGACCAATGAGGTGAGGGCAGGACAATTACAACACTTAGTTGGGCGAGAGAGAGAGAGGACATTTGCGTTTACTGTAATGGTTCAGTTCTTTCTCAGCGATGGTGGAACATGGAGAGCTGTAGGTACCCAGTGTGGACAGAAGTGCCCGATTCGTTGTATTACATCAGGGCGGCACAACAGAATTATCTGAAGAGCTACTTGTCTTAATGACAAAACTTGTCAGTAACATTAGTTTTGACCTTATATAAAACAGCATGTGTCATTGTGCACATGTGCAGCATACAAAGGGCCCACATGGGGTACTCTCACCCACATTGAGTACCAAAAAACCCTTCAAAAGTTCCCAGAAGTTAGCAAAACCTAACTGTGAGCAAAAGCTAACTGCCGTTCAATGTATTTCAATGGAGAGCATGTTCCAGATTAAAACATTTAAAAATGCCGTGTTCATATCAGTAGAGTATCGGAATTAAATTGACAGGAATAATTAATGATGTTAGCATTTTTTTCTCTGTCTAGAATTTAGAGAATGTTAAGAAGCAAAAGTTTAGGCTAGCACACTGGATAACGACAACAACCTGTGACTGAGCAACAGAAGTCAATATAAATGTATATTTATACTTAGATTTAAGGAACCAGGCTGAATGAAATGACTGCCTAAAAAGTCATGTGACCTACGGCCAATAGATCAGACATCGCCATCTGTGACCTTTTTGTGTGTTTCAAAAGTTTAACCTTTGTTTTATATGATGAATTGGATCATACAATGATAGATCATTTATGGTATACAGTATTTATATAACCAATATGTTATTATATCATTTATATTTATATTTAAGGAACCAGGCTGAATGAAATGATATTTAAATAAAAATGAAAAAGTGGCCGTGACTCCACACTGTGTACGACACAAAATGACTTCGAAGTTGCTAAGCAACAACCAGATTTAATCCATATATAAGGTGCACTGTTGGTTTTTGCTCAAATGAAAGGCTTTTAAGTGTGTCTTATAGTCCAGAAAATATGCTAACATGTGGCTCATGTGTAAAGTTAAAAACTAATCTGCTTCCCTCACCGTAGATTCCGTCCACGTCGACACCATCTCCTCTTGTGGAGAAGTTGTTAAAGGAGAACTGTGAGTTAACAGAGCAGGTAACGTCTCTGAGTCAGCAGAGATCCATCCTCCAACACAGACTCAGCTGCTTAGAACGACGCTCTGAGGTCACAGCACAAAACACCGTCCATGACACCAAGGTCTGGAAAACACACACTTCTGAACTATTCATGCTTAACTGAACTGCTTTTCTCTGTGTAAATGGAATTACAGTATTTTCTACACTATTGGGTCGAGTGGATTAACCCTTGTGCGGTCCTTCGTAAAAGGCACACTGGCTGTGTCCTACAATCGGGTCTTAAAAACCCAGATTCCAAAGTTCAGTTCCATAGACTCATCACCCCACCCCCCAAGGATATATTACTGTTTTCAGTAGTAAGCAATGGCATCCTACAGTACGTATATAAAGGTACATTTGTGAACCACCGGATCTCTTTGACCCGAAGGACCACACAAGGGTTAAAAGACGCACTCTACTTTTTTTTTTTTTTTTTTTTTTTTTTCCATATACAGTGGTACATGTACTTACGAAATTAATTCATTCCAGAGGTGGTTTCGTATCGTCAACTTTTTGTAAATAGTGACATGATTGGTTCCAAGGCCCCCAATACTACCCCCTAAACAATGAGAAACATTTACCAACTTTGTATGAAATATTTGTTAAAAGTCTTAGAAAATGTATATTTTTAGATGTAAGGTATTAGTGTCAGTGGGTAAATGTGTCTTCACTGACTGGACATTAAACATTTAACCATTTAAATGGACCATGTGGGTCATTTTCATACCAGACAATGTGGGTCATTTTCATACCAGACATGTGGGTCATTTTCATACTAGCCATGTGGGTCATTTTCATACCAGCCATGTGGGTCATTTTCATACCAGACAATGTGGGTCATTTTCATACCAGCCATGTGGGTCATTTTCATACCAGACATGTGGGTCATTTTCATACTAGCCATGTGGGTCATTTTCATACCAGCCATGTGGGTCATTTTCATACCATTGTTTTGTCACTTTCACCTCCAGTGTCGTGCAGTGGGTGTAGTTCCAGGGGTGATCTTCCTGGGGTGGTGCAGGGCATGTACGTCGTCAGGGCGGGCGATGTCACGGCTCGTGGACATTTTTTCGGCAGGTTCACTAGGTTTCACCAACATGTCTTTAGTTGGTGCTGGTGCAGTGATGGCTCCTCCTCCTCTTTTATCACCTCCTGTTTGTCTTCTGTCGATAACGCAGTCGCTTCTTCTTTTCATTCGCACCAGGAAACACTTTCTTTGGGCTCATGATGGATAACGAATGTGCTGTGGGGGGGTTCAGTGGACGCACTGGGAGGGGCAGTGGTGTCTCTGTTAACGCCTGTTAGAAGTGATGAATGAGGGTCAAAGGCTCATGAAAAGCATCATGGGTAGTTCCCTCATAGCCAATGGGATGATACGTACAGGACATATTTACGTACAGTAATCTATATAGGATTTATCTCGGGGGGTTCATAAGTACCGTCAGGGTCTTTCATAAGTCGAGGTACGACTGGACGATAAGGTCCATTAAGTCAACTGTCAAACTATTAAAACTGTCCACAACAGTCGGCACCAGAACACAGGATGATAATAATAAATTATTACAATAAACGATAATATTATCGTAAAATGCCAATAAAACCGTTTGGATATCAATAAATGTGATTTTATTAACGAGGAACTGCTTTCAAAACATCTGTCACTGTCGTGTTTTTACTGACGAGACTGAACATCGCAGTGGTGATGATCTGTATAGATGTTAAAGTTCTGAGTGAAAATAAGTTGGATGATTAGAACATGTCGACGTCAGGAGTTAGTGACTGGAAGTTTGATTTACAAAATAAGAGTGTGTTTTGTTCTGTTGTCAGTTATTGTGACTGTTTCACTTAATGCACCTTATTTATGAAGAAACTCCAAAATAAGCCGTTCATTGACAGTACACCTTATAACCCAGTGGGCCTTATAGTGTGGAACATACGCTACTAATGATGCGCTGATTTTTTTGTATTTTGGTTTTTTTTTTTCAGTTCAGTTTTTTCAGTCCTCATTTAAATTCTGAAAAATAACAGGACATTTTTAACATAAAGTGTGTGTAAAGTCTCCCCCTGACGCTTCTTTCCTTTTTTCTTGCAGTTTCAGCGTTTGTATGAGCGCTACCTGCGTGCTGAGAGCTTCAGGAAAGCCCTGGTGTACCAAAAACGCTACCTTCTGCTGGTGATAGGAGGATTCCAGGACTGTGAGCAGGTCGCTCTGACTTTCATTGCTAGTATGGGGGCGCGGCCATCGCCCCACCTCTGCCCTCAACACAAACCCCTCAGAAGGTTCCAGGCTGCAGCACGTGTCATCATTGCCATCTCTAGGTCAGTGACCGAGTATAAACGAGCAGCAAATTTAAGATGAACTGTTATTACTGTGTTTTATGGACTATAAAGTGCAGTTAAAAACTTTCTTCAAAATAAACAATGTGCATTATATACAGATTAATTCTGTTTGTGCTTAGTGACTGGGAATTTAGACTTTTTATCTCTTGATTTAGAATTTTATTTAATAATTTTAACTTTTTATGTCATCATTTTGACTTTTTAAAAGTTTGATTGAACACAATGACAGTTTTGTTCAGTGTTGTTTGTTACTGTGAAGGTGTTTAATGAAGTTTGACTGACTGTTTAGTTTCACTTAATGCACCTTATAGTCCATTGTGCTTTATTTATAAATTAACAAAATCAAAATAAACCATTCATTGACTTTATAGTGTGGAAAATACAGTACTTTTTTTGTTTTGTTTTTTTGCAGGATGAGGTTTTTGACCAGAAAATGGAAGAAAGCTGTTAAACGAATGCCTTGTTCTGGAACTGTCAATGGACCCGCCCCAGGTCAGCGCATCCAACCTTTAGTTTAACCATCGTATTATTGGCACCAGCACTACACTCTTGTATTTATTTATGTATATACTTATTTATTTAACATTGACCTTATTCTATATGTACATTTTATGCATAGATTTTTATATCAGGCTGCTCTGGGATCAGGACAAACAAATATTGTTTCATCTCATATTTAAACATTAGACTTTTATCTTATTTTTAATTTTTATTTCATAATTTTTTACTTTTCATTTCATAATTTTAGCTTTTTATCTCATAATGTCTTATAGGATGTAAAGCTGATGTTTTAAAGCAGCAGCGGCCAACCTTTGACCCCATGTCAAACAGAGGGGGGGCGTCGGCTGCTGCTCCAAATAAATCACCCCTCAGGTCACACAACAGGTTCGCTCTCCTTTCCTACAGTCCACAAACGTTCCATCAAATGAAGGTTGTTCTCCACACTGAGCCGTGTGTTTTCCACAGATCCTACTGCGGTTCTTCTGGGTTTACGGCAGGAACGTCACATGACCCAGAGCGTTCCTTGACAGAGTACATCCACCATCTGGAGAAAGTCCAACAGCGGCTGGTGAGACCTAAACCAGGTGAGGATGACGAGCTACAGACCAGCTTTGACTTACATGACTAAT